>JAQIXP010002415.1:0-15161 GCA_034700285.1 Proteroiulus fuscus
TACACAGTAACACAGCAGACTTCAATACGTTTTCCCCAAATTTCAAGCGGACGAAGTCGCGGGTCGACCAGCTAGTACTAAGATAAGTGATAAAACTCAGCATGGAAGCCGGTTATTAATCATTTTCTATTTAGCCCAGCGCAATTTAATTTAAATGATTAATTTCGTGTTTGCTCTTTCTGGTTTAACTGATTTTCAGGATCAAATAATAAATATATAGCTGATGGAATTGAATAAATTAAGTTCCTAATTAGTGATAATTATTTTTCCCACAATTAATATTTGGCCAAGGTAAACCATTCCATGCACTCCTAGACGTAAGTGAGTGCAAGTATACTCATAGAATAATGGTTATCTAACTACACGGAAACTACCTAACAACCCTATATAACTGGAAGGGGACAATTATTTATCGGAATTTCTATAAATATATTTTTTTTTTCTGCAAAACGTGTTTCTACAGTTACACACTAATACAGGCCTGTAGGATTTCTATGACATCAGCTGGTGGTTAGTTCTTGCTATTCAAACGAGTTCCAAGATTGACATTTTTCAATTGCTGTACATGCATTAGAATCCAGGTATATTTCAAATGCCATTTTAATATTTTCCCCAGTTTCCTAAATGTATTTTTACGTGGTTCCAACAAACTGCCTACCTCGCTGAATTAGTAACAAAAACTATGAGGCCATTTAGCCCACTTTAACAGAATTTTGTTTGATTTAGTGAGGTCAACTTGATGCTGCGGTATTTTCAGCTTAGTCCAAGTTGGTTAAGATTTTTTTTAGCAAATACCTAGTAGGCCTAATATGCATTTTTTTCCAAAATAAATACAGGATTATACAATTTTACACAAACTAGTTCTTACTGTGTGAGGTGTCCCACCACCAGCCACTAAAAGTTTATAAAGGTGAAGGACTGACAACCAAGCACTTTTGAACTTTATGGTCCTGCCTCACAAGAAGCCCTTGGAAACAACCAGGAGGCTTGTCCATAAAGCACACTCAAGGGCTTTGCTGTAATTACCTTTAAAAAGAATTAATTATAATCAACAGATCTGACTGCCATAAAAGTGTTTGGACAATGATAACCCACAATTCATAGTCAGTCAACTTTACATAGATAAAATTTTGTAAGTTTGTAACACACAAAGACACATTAAAATTTGTCTATATACTATTTCAGGGGAAACCGAACAGCCACAAAAAAATGCATATTTGGCACTATGAAGGAATCCATTTTATTTTGCATTTCTGGAGTTTTAATATTGACAATTTTTGTTAACAAATTTTATGCCAATCTAGCGCATTATAGGACATTAAGAATTCACCATTTCCCATTTCAATAACATCGTAATGTAACGAAATTGGTTATAAGTTTGTTGTACAACTTATATAACGTCTTATATGCATAGGCTTGCACAGGGTGTATGATAAGGGGGGGGCAAATGTACCCAGCCAGGCAGGGCACCCAGTTTTTGAGTACTTTAATCACTTGGGGGGGTCTGGGGGTGTTTCCTCCAGCAGCCAGAGGCGTTTTCTGCATATAGTGATTTTTTTTTCATTGTTTTCGTTTGTTTTTTTAGGGAAATTTTGCTCACACTTCTCACATTTGGGGGGGGGGGCAAATGCTTCCCCTTTCTCCCCCCCCCCCCCTGCGCACTAGATGCCTTATAGATAGATGCCTATAGGCATATAGTTAATGCCTACAGGCATCTAACGTGTTATTGAATGATACAATATGGATGATATACCAAGAAAAATGTTAAATGACATCATGTTACATAACGTTTTTCATCTCTTTTTGTAACAAGTTGTATAACTTTGATATGTAACACGTTTATTATTGGTAACATTACAAAGTAGGCTATATAGGGATACATTTCCTACTTACAAACTAATCCAACGCAATTCTTTTTACTTTTAATTATTTTTTAAGGGAAAACGGCTTGATGAATAGGCCTACTTCCTAAAGAAATCTGTGATTTGCTAGCCTATATTGGAATAAAGTTTTTATTAAAAAATTTACAGTCAATGTTAGAAATTTTAAAAAACTGGATTTCTTCACATTGCCAATGCAGGTTTCATATAATTTCGTTTTAGCTACACGAGGAAACTAAAAATAATCAAACAATGACTAGCCATGCTTTATTTAAAATACAAACTTCCACAAATCAACCCATTAATTCTCCCAAATTCCGTAAAAAAATCATTTTCAAAGCAAAATCATAATACCGTGTACAGAATATAAGTTGCTAACAATGTAAGATAAGTCTCTTACAAAATTCAGCTAACTTACCATCCTCATAGACCTACTTTTAATTTTTCCTGATAATTTAAAAGGATTAAAACCTAACATCGTCCATGGCAACTGTGGCACTTAATACATTAAATAAAAACAAAACGTTACGGTAAAAAGTAGTTACAGACCCAGGAAAACATTGTTACATGCCAGTCAATAGCCATAAAAAATGTCAAAAAAGGTTCCGCAATGCTACTCCATACGCCCAAATTCCTTTTGTGGCACCCTACAAAACTGCAGCGTGAGCCTAGGTTAAGTTTGGACGCAATGCAGTCAGACAATAACAATAAGGAGTGAAAATGCATCAAGCCTACCTTGGGCCTTATCATTGGATATAAAATGGAAAAAGACTGAATGAGCCAGCAAGCACGTGCTGTATTATTATTATTACGTCTGGTGGTTGCCATAGGCAACGAGACAAGCCTACGGCTCGGGTAATCAGCCGACGCTTACCGAACGTCTTCGCCTGGGCTCGGGTCAGCTACCAGACGAATCAGCTTGCGGTTTAAAAGCAAGACTTTTTCCCTAAAAATTTGAAATTTGGTGAAAGCAGGCCCTGGTTCCCCTCCGTCCCATTCCCCCTCTTTCCCCTCTCCAGCAGCGGGGCAGCTACCCACACAAAGGTTAAAAAGAAAATTTTCGCGATGCAGTGGCAAAACAACCCACAATGGCCGAGGGGAAATTCATAAAGTTTCAAAAATAAAACAAAATCACCATGTCATTAGTCAACGCTTCACTGAAAATATGCTATAATGTTGGCATCTATACTCCCCGACAGCTTATCTAACCAGGAACTCAACCGGTACTTGCAAAGCGCTTCCCACGGAGAGCGGGGAAGAGCTCCTGGTTAGATAAGCTGTCGGGAAGTATAACAATTTTACATGCAACCGAATGCATTTTGCTGTTGTTGGAAAACATCAACATTAATGGTAAGTAGGTCTACTGATGAATACTTTGAAACTTTCGCACTGCAAAGTGACAATAGGCATATTTTGGTGATACGACCCCGTAATCAGTTGGTAACAGGGTCTGAATCTGAAGCTGTTTTTCTGTAGCGTCTGCTGTTTTTGCGTATAGCAATGCTCTATGGTAACCAAAAGAGTTTTCGTACACGAAAATCATGGAGAGTTGCGCGCTTGCATTTTCGTATTTGGGTTCTAACCTATGATAGAGTTAAGAACTACCTGTGAACTGGGCCACCAAAGCCCATGACCAGATAATAACGCCAAAATATGCCTAGGCCTATTATGCCTGATACCTAACAATACTGAAAACTAAAAATTTACTTAGAAAAACAGATGCACAATAATGTAGGCATGCATTTTAACATTCTCATAAAATTTCATGTTAATAAAACAAACAAATACCACTCAAAACTAGCGTTAGTAAACTTGCAAAAAATACACTCAACACCACTGTATGAGGCAATAAACTAAGTAGCTAACTGAAAGCGTTTCTATCAACCTCAAATCCACACCACTGCATTTTTCTACTAATTCACTAGGCCTATAATATCATCTATAGCTAACCAAAAACTTTTAAACAAAAATGAAATGTGCAAAAATGGTACCGTATAAACTTATTCACTACGACTCGTCGAACGACCCTCGTTTTACGTAATGGCATGTGCTATGGTACTAGGCGGCTGGTCTAACGCGCATATTTGTCATAACATCACATGCCGTGAGAGACTAAGGGGGAACGGGGTAAGGGGTACCAAAATATAGCATTGAAAAACTCGTGCAAAAACTGAACTAAAAACCAGAAATAAAATGTGAGTAATGTGGTCAGCATGCAGGCCCGAATTTCAAACTGAGGCAGAACCCCGCCAATATATACACAACAAGAGAGAGCGAGAAAAAAAAATGTCGACCTTTGGACCAACGATTAATTAAAATCACGGTCACACTCGCCAACCAGATCAAATATCACAACTGTATCATTGGCGTGAAAACGGTATTTTTTTAAATTGCGGAAAAGCGATTCGAAATGGAACCGATAAATACCGCGGGAACGAGTGAATAAAATACGTTACAGTCAAAGTCTTAGGCCTAAGTCAGAGCTCAGACGAGGAGCGAAGGAGTGAAATAGCAGCAACAAAAAAAAACGCCTGTCACCAAACGGAAAAAAAAGCCATTTGTCCGTAGCCCTCACCCTCTCAACCCGTCCGGGGACTGTATACAAAGGCCTGTACCTTGTTCCGATGCAAATAAATAAGTAAAAAACGGTCCTACCTTCCTGTAATCGATGCCTGGAACGTGCAGGTTAATCATGCAAAGAAGCGCCTAGCAAGCCTATGTCCTCCATCTTGGATGTTAGCACAACGCAAAACCAAGCGAAATCTGGGGGGAGAAACGGCTGCTTTTTAATGCCGGTGTCTGCTACCAGGGGGCGGACGGCTATTGCTTTTTACAACGGGAAGCTTTTTGGCGGGAGAGTGAGGGTAAGATTAGAAAATACAGGCAATTGGATTAAACGGGCCATTAGGCAAAACGCAAGCGATTAACATTCAAATAACATTGGCGCTTGGAAAACGGATGAAAGATTTCAGGGAATTTTTTCTGAAAATCAGCTTATATATTCGAATTAATTTACTAAATAATAATGGAAATTTTTTCACAAATATGTGAATTCTTCAATGTGTTTTAGTAATCTCTGAACTTGCATTTTTGGAATTTCTAGTTAATTTGCTAATAATTTCTGATGTTTTGCATTTTCAGTTATTTTGATAATATTTTCTGATAAAATTTGATTTTTTGGAATTTCTAGTTATTTTGCTAATATTTTCTGATAAAATATCTGATTTTAGAATTTCTAGTTGTTTTGCTAATATTTTCAGATAAAATTTCTGATTTCTTGCATTTCCAGTTATTTTGCTAATATTTTCTGATAACATTTCTGATATTTGTAATTTCTAGTTATTTTGCTAATATTTTCTGATAAAATTTTTGATTTTTGTAATTTCTAGTTATTTTGCTAATATTTTCTGAAAAATGTCTGATTTTTGGAATTTCTAGTTATTTTGTTAATATTTTCTGATAAACTGTCTGATTTTTGGAATTTCTAGTTATTTTGCTAATATTTTCTGAAAAATGTCTGATTAAAATTTTGCCTTTTCAATTATTTTGCTAATATTTTCTGATAAAATTTCAGATTTTTTGCATTTTCAGTTATTTTGATAATATTTTCTGATAAAATGTTTGATTTTTGAAATTTCTAGTTATTTTGCTAATATTTTCTGAAAAATGTCTGATTTTTTGCCTTTTCAATTATTTTGCTAATATTTTCTGATAAAATTTCTGATTTTTTGCATTTTCAGTTATTTTGTTAATATTTTCTGATAAAATGTTTGATTTTTGAAATTTCTAGTTATTTTGCTAATATTTTCTGTTAAAATGCCTGAATTTTTGCATTTCCAGTTATTTTGCTAATAGTTTGCACACTTTTTTCTCATAATTTCAACTGATTTGTTTAAAATTTAAACAAAAAAGTTCTGATGAAATTAAATTTATGAACTATGATTTTTTGGAATTTTCCGTTATTTTGCTAATATTTTCTGATAATTTTTTTAATTCATTTGATTCATTTTGCTGTGTTTGTAGACACACTTTTTCTCTAGTAATTTCAGCCTATTTGCATAAAATTTGAAAACAAAATTCCGATAAAAAAAAACTATGATTTCTTTTGCATTTTCACTTACTTTGCTAATAGTTTTCGATAACATTTGTAATTCATTTTAATCATTTTATTATGTTTGTAGGCACACTTTTTCTCGTAATTTCAGCCTATTTGTATAAAATTAAAAAAAAGTTCTGATAAAATTAAATCTGAATTATAAATTTTGGAATTTCTAGTTTTTTTGCAAATATTATCATATAAAATTCTTGCTTCCTTTTATTAAGTTTGTTACCAGGGCACACTTTTTCCCCTTAATTTCATTTAATTTCTATAGAATTTATTAAAAAAAAAGTTATTGTGTTTTGATTTTTAGGACTGGGTTGTTTTTTTTTTGCACAATTTCTATATTTTGCAGAGAATTATTTTTTATTTAAATAATATATTTAAAAATTCACTTCACTGGTATAATTTTTTTAAATTTAAAATAAAAAAAAAAATTATAAAAAACTGCGTAAAATTAAAAGTTCATTATTACAATTTATTATTTCTTTTCCAAAAATTAATTATCTTAAATTTAATATATAAAATATTTTAAAAACATTTTTTTTTAAACCATTTCATATTATCTATTTATTTTTGATTACAAATCACTTTAGTTTACTTGTTTTAAAGAATTTAATCTGCTTTTTATTTCACTGAGTTCACACAATTTAATAAATAGGCTTAATAATAAAAACAACAAGTTATGAATTTCCAAGAAAAGTATCCGGAAAAATTTTTCCCCCGCATTAATTTTATTAAAATATTTTCAGTAAAAAATAATAATAAATTTTGTAATTTAAAAAATTTGTTCAATTTCCTATAATAACTTAACTGACTATATACAAGAACAAAAAATATTTTCACACATAAATTGCATGTATTAAGTTTTTGAAACTGTTTATCTATAAGATCACATCATTTTCATATCGGTAAATATTTTTTAATATATTAATTAAAATATTAATGACTATTTTTTTTTTAAAAAATACATCGTATCATGACTTTAATTTAAAAAAGTTTTGTTTTTTTACTTTTTGCAGTTTTAAAAATACTTTCCAGAATTGGAATTGATCTAAAACAGACTTAAAAAAGTATCTAAGGGATATCCATTAATACCGTCAAAATCCTTCCCTTCAACGCTGACGTCATTAATGCATGTGCAAAATGCATTTAGATTGCTGGAATATGCACGTGTATTCAGACTGATTCATATGGACATTTTTATCAGGACCCAGAGAAATCATGGTAACTACATGTGAATGTATGTGATTAAGCAAAACAAGATTAACAACTTTAATCATAATTTGCTATTACACAATTGTTTGAAACTCAGGCAACATGTTTAATCACAATTGAATGTTGCATTGTGGGACTATTGCATTCTGGGTGAAGAAACTTGAAGATCGAATGCCAGCGTGCAGAAATTTCTGGATTGCTCGTGCATTTCAAATGGTTGGCATAAATTGCATACTATTAATGTTAATTACTTCATTTACTCTAAGCATGGTTTATTTTTAATCATGATTCTAGCCCATTCAGATTGATTATGCAATCAATTAAACATCCATCTAGTTAGAAGGAAAATTCCCACCTTGTAGCAAAATATAACTTGTTCTCGTTTACTTGATAAGAATGGTTATGATAATCATAATAATAATAATTGCAGCAGTATATATACATGACTGCCAAATACATATTAGGCGCCATTTTTCCATAGAATTCAACAAGTAGTGTCATTTGGTGGCGCCCTCTAGGGCGTGTATGTCTACATGTTCCATGAGAACTGCTGCCTTTTATCCAGTAGAGGACGCTACACAGTCAGTAAACCGGTGCCAATTTGGGCTTTCTATTTTCATCCAAATCCACGTATTCAGGACATTTTATCTAATGATCGGTATATATAGGCTCAAATCCAATTTCAATTTACATGTCTATCTTAATTTTTCATTCTATTTTTCCTAAAATCAACTTGTTACAATGTGGGACTGTCCCTTTAACCAATTGGGTTAAACGTGATAAACCACTGTCTGATTTCAATCAACATTCAGTCATTCACGAATATAACGACATTAGTCAACTTAATTGACAAACTTCAATTGAAGAGCTGAGATCAAAAACCACACGAGTTCATTTTTGCTGAAAAGTAGATAGTTACATAAAATTGTAGCTTAAGTGTTGCTGTATCCGATAAACAATGAAAAGTTGGGGTGAGATAGGCCTAGGAAAAAGTTGCTCATTTGAACACTGAAGATGAAAAATGCCAAAATCATTAGGCCTATGCACAAAATGTTTGAGTATTGAGTACCCAAATTTGGGTATAGGGTTAAAGTGGACTTGAAATAAGTAGATTCCATCCGAGGGAACAAAAATGTGTAGGTGCATCCAAAAGTGCAAGTTTCTATCTTAATAATTAAGCTCAGAATTTCAAAATAGCTAATTTTATTTAAAAAGCTGGACTCATGTGGTTTTTTTATCTCAGCTCTTCAATTATATAATTATTATCATTTTACTAGGTCTCATATTATTGTTTCTATAGTCCTAGAGCTGCCTATCCGTTAGTTCTAATTTTATTTACACTTTGTCCCCACAGACGTAATATGTCTATTATATATTATATACATATATGTCTATGTTTGTCCCCTATCTGTACAAACGCTCGCAGCGCCACTGGTAGTCTGCTACAGGGGAAGAACCCGTACCACATCATCACACCAAAATAATGACTCCACGTGCATTTTATGTTATATTTATGAAAAATATATTGTTATTGCCCGTTATTGTTGGCAGTCCAGTGTGACAAACTGCCCAGGGGCAGCACAAGAACAGAATACACTGGCGAGTGAGTGGGTGGGCCCCCAAAAAAGCAACAGCAACAACAACAGCAGTTTGAGGCCTGCCAAACACAAGAAACAAGCACGAAGAGGCTCGACTAAGGGCCGGCCCGAAGAAGAGGGAAAGTGGCCCGAAAAGTCATTCGACTTTTTCAGATAGAAATTCAATAGGAACTAGGCCTAATAGGGAGAGAAAAAAAAATGTTACCTTGAAGTTGAAACCCTCGCCCAGGCCGCGTCGGGCGTACATGGTTTTAACTTTGTAGGCCGACAAATAAACCAATAAACATCGGGATTCGATTTATATAATATTGTCTTGTCCAGGCTGATTTTATCGCGACAAAACTAGTGAAAACAAAAGTCCCTCTTTAACTGCTGCAATCCACCACATCAAACATGAAACCGAACCATCCACATTTCATCGCACCACATCGAATGATACATAAAGGAATTTTGCAGAAGAAAACAATGAGAGTAGGAGAAAACTAGTATTTGAACGCGCCTGAAGCGTTCGTTTCGCTGTCCGCTAACGCTAATGGGAAACCTGGAACAGGCTCGGAGCGTGATCTCGTAACCCATGGTAACCTCCAATCCCACCAGCTTTTGTTAAAAAAAATTTGGAAAAAATGGGAGTTTCTCTCTGTTTTTTTCTTTTTTCTACAATTTTTTTTTATAGAAATTATGAAGAAAAATAATTTATTTAATGACATAGTTTAAGTTTAAATCCATAAACTGAAGCAGGGGTATTATTAATTTTACATATTACCACATATAATACAGTACCTGTACCATTGACATTGATGCCATTTATCATTTATAGAATAAGTTTTCATTATTTTTATCAGAGATTATGTTTTTATGCAAAAGATTTTGAAGTAATTTATGGTTGTCTAGAAAGTGCTGTTACTTTCATTCTTTATGATTTTAAATCTAAAATTAACATTTAAAATCTAGCAAAATTTACAACATAACAAGGACATATTATGACTTATATTATTCATAATCAATAAACTATTAGTAGCAAGTTCAGAAAAAAAAGGTATTTCTGAAAAATGATTTCGTTTAGGCTTATATTTCAAAAAAATAAAAAACACTACTGGAACATTTCTATACATTGAATAATGAGAACCAACTTATAAAATTAAATAGTTTGAGTCAAAAGGGAAAGTCCCACTTTGAATAAGTTTGTATATAGGAGGAGGGAGAGCATGAAATATTAGGAAAGGCATGGAATTTGCAATTTAATTTGAGCCCACCAATCAATAAATAAAAAAATGTCCTGAATACATGGATTTGGTTAAAAATGCAAAATCTAACTAACGCCATTTTTACTGACAGTATATAGCACCCTCTACTGGTCAAAAGGCATCAGTTCTTATGAAACACGTAGACATGCTTGCATGTCATAGAGGGCGCCACCAACTTTCAGTGTCTGCTGAATTTTATGGAAAAACAACGCCTAAAACATGTATTTAGCAAACTTTGTCACAGCCATCTATAGTGTAAACAACTTAAATATTACTTGGTACAAGGTGGGACTTTCCCTTTTAACTGCATATCAATTGCCAACTTTCTGTAAAATAATACCATATTAAAATGCAATGATAAATAAGTAATGGGCACATGTAATGTGATACATGTCTACCAATGCATGCTTGTCACATGACAATTTCCAAATAAGGAAATGCATGGTTCCATCGGGCCCTTTAACATCGGTTTCTGTAGTGATCATATTGTTATGCTGAATTCCAGAACTACCAATATAAAAAATGGCTTCCTAAATACTTTTTAGTTTTTTATACAGGAGTTAAAAACCATAAACCTTCTGACATCAACAAGTAACAGTAAACCCTGCTGATGTTTTATGCAAATCTCAAACATTTCATTAATTAAAATACAAAGATTTTTAAAAAGTTAGTAGTTTCATTAAAACTGCTATAAAAATTTCTGGTGTTATTTTTCCCAATTTGTTTAAAATTTCATTAATTAACTTTAAATTGTAAAATGACAAATTCTGAAATCACATCATATGGCATCACATGACAAATACTAAAAACAACTTAACAAGTACACACGAAATTAGCAAAAAAATTCAGATAAAAAAAAAATTATCATCCCAAAATGATTTCTCGCAGAAAGAATTTAATGATTTTTCAAGGGTTTATATTTTTCAATTGAGAAGAAGAGGAGGGGGAAAAAATATAAGAGGCTGGATGATGCAATTGCTTCTACTTCAAACGGCATAATTAATTAAAAGCACGTTAAAATCAACTAGTTTTTTAGTTCAATTTCCAATGAATTAGAAAGACAAAAGAATCCTAATGAAATTAAATTTGTTTTGCTTCTGATCCATTGAATTATTTGAAAAAGATCTGCATGCACCAATGAGATATACATATATTTGCATGCAAAAAAAAGTGCACTTTTGCATTTAATGCGTTATTTAATTAATTACGCCGCTTTGAAGTTGGAATTGCTTTGCCTTAAAATGGCAGCGCCACCTGGAATGTCATAAAAGCT
Organism: Proteroiulus fuscus; assembly: GCA_034700285.1. Taxonomy (NCBI): domain Eukaryota; kingdom Metazoa; phylum Arthropoda; class Diplopoda; order Julida; family Blaniulidae; genus Proteroiulus; species Proteroiulus fuscus. The sequence goes on from JAQIXP010002415.1 coordinate 11,313, forward strand.
AGTAGCCTATATTCATCTTTCGTAATTATAGTTTAAAATATATTAGTTTACAAATTGAGAGTATTTTCCTTAATAAAATTTGTCAAATCTGAGTCAACTGCCAAAGCATCATTAAGAAATTTAAGGCACACTATTACACACAATATTTTATATCGAGGCTTAATTCAGAAGTAGCGAATAAGCCAATTTGTCAAAAATGAGATAATTGTACCATTGTGATCCTGGAAGTGTTCCTAATAAACTTAAAAGTTACAGAAATGAATTTAACCAATAATTGTTAAAAGTTATAGAAGTGAACAGTAGCAAATATCAAATAAGCTGTCATTCCTAGAAGTTTGAAGTGGTGAATAGTACAATTCGTTAGTTTTATCTTTTAAGAATTACTCGATACATGGATTTTTACTAAAATATAAGTAGCAAACTGACAATTTTCGCTCATTTTTTTGCATATTTTTAATTCAAGTCAAACTAATGGATGAGCACATGCGCTACTTCACACTTAATTTATTTCGCTTTCCTGCAAACTTAATCAAAGTCAAAATAGGGAATGTGCATTTTTAAGACTTTTATTTCTCAAATGACTTAATTAATTTACTTATTTAATTATTTAACAAAAATTAACACATTTCCTATAAAATATATGTTTTGTTTCATCTGTTCATCAAATTCCAGCCTTTTAACATTGTTTATTTCCTATTTATATCATTTTCCCATAAAAACGATATATCTTAAAAGCAAATTTTGGCTTATTCGCTACTTAGTGAATATGTAAAGCGCCATCTACGATGATTTATTTGCAGTTATCACGAACACTAAAACAACATGGTCGTTCATGAGATTTCATAAACAGCATACCGTCCAAAGCGCCATCTGGGAGCAACAAAGCAAAATAAAATAGGTATGGACAAAGGGGAGCGTCACCATGACAAAAAGGGATGCGTTTGGGAGTGTCCCATTTACTTAAGAAATTTGTTTTGCTTTGTTGTTCACAGATGGAGCTTTGGCCGGTGTTTGAGTGTGAACTTAGTATAGCCTACAGCGCTTCTACTAAAGCACTATGACTGAAAACGTGTATTCTGCTTGTAAAATGGTGCATTATGGGAGTCTTATTTCAAAGGTCTATTATATAATTTCAAAATGAAAATGAGTTATGAAAACTTACCAAGGACTCCCACTTATAAACTTTGAAACTATTAGACTTACCTAAAAGATAAGAAAAAATAAACAATAAATACATTTTCTTTAAATAAAAATAATAAAAAGTGAAAATTATGCCAATTAGGAATGTTGGGATCACCAAAAATGAAGGGGTCGTCTATGTTATACTGTTCCTTTAGCCCCTCCCCCTCTTTTCAGACAAATTGGGGAGGGAAGGGGGGGGGGAGGAACCAACATTCAGAAACAATATTTTAGCTAAATTCAAGTGAATCAGGTTTATAAACTAATAAATTTGTAGGATATTCAAAGTCAATTATTTACTTCTTGGTACTTAAAGCTCTTGCAGAATTCTAAAGAATTATACAAAAGTAACAATTTAACATTTATATGTTTATATTAGTTTGTAACAAATTAAAATGATTTATTAATGAATTAAAAGTATTACTTATTAAAGAATAATTTATTTTTTAAAAAAATTAAAATATTTCACTTTATTCAAGAACCACAAAAATCCCAGTTCCCCGTCCCTTCCAGCGTTGAATTTCCTTAATATGTGGACGACCCCAATTAAAGAATAAGGTAGTTCATACTTAAAGGGAAATTCCCACTTTGAATGAAGGTGGTTGTAGGAGGAAAAGCATGCCAAATTAGGAAAGGCATGGAAATTGCAATTTGATTTTAGCCCACCAATCATTAAATTAAATGTCCCAAAAAAGTGGATTTGGTTGAAAATGCAAAGCCCAAATAGGCACCATTTTACTAACTGTCTGTAGCGCCCTCTACTGTATAAAAGGTATCAGTTCTCAAGAAATACGACGTAGACACGCATGTCCTAGAGGGCGCCACCAACTTTCAGTGTCTGCCGAACTCTATGGAAAAATGGCAATTAACATCTATTTAGCAAACGTGATTTCTTCGATATTTAAACTTTGCTTCATTTATTATTGTCACAGCCATTCATATCTAGTAAGTGTGTACAATTTAAATATTACTTGCTACAAGGTGGGACTTTCCCTTTTAAGTCAAAGGAAAAAAAAAATGAGTACAATGTACACCGAGAGTTAACCAACATGTAGGCCTACATGTACTTGGACCATTTTTTTTGCAGGTTTTGTGCTCTTATTTGGTTCCAGGGACCTAATGACTCAATATTCTCGCACAGAGAGAGCTTGTTATGAGCCAGTCTGTACGAAGGTCCCTTTGTGTCTACAGTATTTTTTTTAAAAACTAATCCATGGTGTGCATATGATTACGTTATTAAAATATGTCCATGTATAATTTATCATTTTTCTGAAAATAATAATCTGTGAAGATAATCAAAAAAAAGTAGAAAACGGTCCCAAAGTACCCATTAAATAAATGATAAAAGGTTTAAAACAACAGTATACGACAACTGGGACTTGCACACATCAAGGATGTGTTTGAAACTAGGCCTAAAAACATTTTTGCAATGGAAAAAAAAAACCGAAATACGAAAAAAGTCTTAGTTTCGTCTAGGTTTTTTGCGAGTCTGCACCATTTTTCACGATACAAATCTGCGTCGGATTTTATTTCAATGGAGGGAAACATATGCATGTAATATAGCATATTAAATTTCACGTATAAGAAATTAAGAAATATAGATATCTATTCCTATCCCCCCCACCAATAAAAATTCCATAAATAACGAGCCCAGACATGCCCAAAAAATAAACCATGATTGATTCTTAAGTTTATTTATTGGTCAATATTTTCTGGAAAATTCATAGCAACTTTTATACATGTATAAGAGTATAGGCCTAGTTTTAATACTGCAATCGAAATTGCTACTAGTTTATGGCTATAGCCACAACTGTCCCAATTCTCCCCAGTTACGCCTGTCATAAAAACTGCTAAAACTTAATTCTTTTCTGTGCAATTCAATGACGTAAACAACAACTACGGCGGTCCAAAACCAGTTCCAAGTCCAAGCAATTTTTTCAGGGTTTTTCATTTTTGCTACTAGATGGCGTTGTAAAATGAACTAGGGTAGATTGATTTTGATAATACTATATGATGTATTCAACACATCTGATTATATAATAGTAAGGTTTTAAACGTTCAGATTTTTTGTCCAATGAATCATGCCTGCATGAATGGCTTTCTTGATGAAACGATGGGTAGCCTATTTAAATTATTAGTAATTTAAGTGATTTATACTAATTAGTGATCTGAATATTGACTTATAGTAAAGCCCATAAACTATTGATACTGTTTATTTTGATACTAGTATATAAACTATACATATACACTGTACAATACATGTAAAAGTATATACTATATCACTATACATCATTAACTCCCTGATTAGGGAATTTTAGTGATTTTTTTTACTACTGTTGTCAATGTAAATCCCTATCGTCATTGATATATCAGTGTAAATACCTATCGTCATTGATATACATCAGTGTAAATCACTATATCGTCATTGATGAGTAAATCACTATACATGTAATCATTGTTCTCTGTAAATCACTAATCCTTGATATTAATGTAAATTACTATCGTCATTGATATTAAATCATTATCATTGATATTAAATCACTATCATCATTGATATTAAATCACTATCGTCATTGATATTAAATCACTATCATCATTGATATTAAATCACTATCATCATTGATATTAAATCACTATCGTCATTTATAGGCCTATTAAATCACTATCGTC
>JAQIXP010002416.1:0-15160 GCA_034700285.1 Proteroiulus fuscus
ATTAATATGTACCGTTAGTTAACATGGAGATTCCCATAGGAGCATTCCTTTTTTAAAAGTGTGGACAGCCCCCTTAACAAATTTTCTATTAAAACCTTTGGATTTGGTACGAGAGTTGCGCGAAGGCCCAAAATTAGACATTCAATTTGTTCAAAGAGTAATAATCATCCATTAAAATCACCATATTTATGTGTAATTTATATATCTGCACTTTTTAAGAAAGATGCAAGATTTCAAATAAACCAATGCTTGTTTTTTTATTGAAATACATTGCAGGTTACCTAGGACTACGCTGTTTTTAGTTATGAGCACAGTGCTGTAAGAAATTCATTTCATTTTATAGTTTCCCATAGCAACCCTTACAAAATGCAATCTAGATTTTTTTTTTTAAATCAAAATGAATTTCAATTGCCCCAAAGCTTATGATTTAAGAGACCAAACATTACTATGAAACTGTGATTTAAAATTATGATTTTGAAAGGAAAATCCAAATTTGATGGAATCGTGATTTAAGAAATTGATTTAAATAATTTCCTACTTTGAATTTACTACGAAATCCTACTTTTCAAGGCCTTGTTTCTGAATTGATCAGATATCGTGGTCACAATTTTTGGGCCTACATTTTTGGATCAAAAAACTAGATTTGAAATTAATCTAGATTTTTTTTCTTTATATAATCTAGATTATATTTTTGTAAGGAAAGCATTTTATCATTTGAAATAACTCACATGGGTAATAATTTAATTGATAATTATTTTTTCAGATTAATATTCCTTTATATGTCAGCAGCCTTCCTCATAGTTCGTCTCAACACGCTACATTACCGGTACGGAATTTACGTGTCAGACAACAATGATGACGAGTAAGAGATAACGGACTGAAAATGCAAAAACAAAATTCCCCTTGCTAATATTACTTAAAGTGAAATAATATTCATTTTTTTTCATTAGGGGCCAAAATTACCGAGAAGTTTATAGGTGGCAAAATCAGATGCACTCGGCAGCCCTGGGCAATTTGAAGGATACATTAGCCTCACAAATTGAACAGCTTGTTGAGGTAAATGAAACACATTTTGTACTGGATCTCAGTTAACATGGAAGAATAGACCGTGGTTTTAAAGAAAACTGCATCCAAATATCTACAGTTTGTAATAGTCACTTTCGAACTACTATATAGCTGAAATCGCTATCAAACTTTTGTAAGAAATTTTGTTTCACACATTCTTTGGCCTTGCTGTCTTCGAGCAGCAATAGTATAGGTTATCATTTTTTGAAACTAGCCTAAACTAGTAAACCATAAACCTTGTAACATTTGACTTTTTACTGGAAAAGTGTAGTTTTATAGCCAACATGTTGACTACTGCGATAGTCACCATGCAGAACATTCTCATGTAAAAACTGCAAAAAATTTGATGTATCGTGAAACCAAAATTGCAGAAAAATTGTATTTTTAACATTTAGCAGCAAGTAAATAACTGAAAAAAAAACAGCAGCTTTTTTGATGTAATTCTGCAGATTTTTCACAAATTTGTTTTTTGTTGTTTAACGTGTATTTTGCCAGTTCCATTGTAGTATTCTACAGGTATTATCTCATTTAACATCCGATTTTCTGCAGATAACGTCTGAATTGAACTGTGTTATGAAGTGACTTGCACGAGCGTTTCCGATCGTTCATTACTCCATTAAAATTCCAAGATAATTCCCTAATTTTCCCTGACAAGTCCACTAGCTTTTCCCTGGTACATGCAATGTATTCAAACATTTGCAGCGAATGAAAATCTTCATGGTAAATGCTCAACAGTCATGAAGAGCCAATATAAAAATTTTTATTTGCACTATTCCAGGTCCGAAAGTCGTTAGAAACTCTTAAGATAGTGGCCTCGGATGCAAGCGACACATTCCAAGAGACCTTAACGGACCTGCCGAGCGTGGTGACCGTGAGTGCGACGTAACATTGGTGGAAAGCGGCGTGGGGACTGTCGTGACGGCGGTAACGGATTAAGTTTCTGACTAATCTAGTCCAGATTGTGTGGATTATAATGGTTCTGTCGTACGGAGTCCATTTGGAAGAATACAGAAAATATATATTAGTACAGTCCAAATCAAAGTGTTACATCGGATCGATGTCTCCCCCGCTTACTAGTGGGTCTGTACCTACCGGCAAATGCCAGTTTAAAGCGACCAGCTGTGCTAGTTCGTCTTTTTGAGTTGTGCCAAAGAAAGTGATAGATTCATACTGAATCAACTGTAACAATGGTACGTAATGACGAAGTTCATCAGAAGATAATTATAATGGGGAAAAAACAACAGAAGAAGTGATAGGAGAGAAGAAAACCGCCATGTTATGATATTTTAAGATGCCTATAAATTACGGTTGAATATTTCCTTCCTAAGGAGGGACCCCCCACTACCATTTTAACTCAGGCACAAAATGCTACGATCGAAGCAATTTTGACTGTACATTTCTTTTGTCTTTTAATTCTTTGATTAAATTAAGTCTTATAGATTAAATAGCAAGAATTTGGAGTATATAAGCACCAGACTTGAACACTTTGAAACTCTTAGAACTGTAAGTCTCAAGCAACCTACCAAATAATTTGTTTAAATTATTTTATATTTATTTATTGACAAAGCTGGAAAGCTGCAAAAACAGCAAGCTTAATTTTTTTTGGTATAAGTTTTAAGCCCGTTTCAAATATTTTTGGACTGGTCATGTTTCTGGCATTTTTTTCTTAATACTGTATGCTATGGTGATATGAGATAACCTGAAGTGCATATACATTGAAAAACATCTAAAAACCAGGATCGAAAATGTATATTACCTGATTTGTGCATATTACTGCTAATTCTACTATTCTGAAGCAGTATAATGGCCTCAATTATTACCTGCAGGACTTGTAAACATCTTCCTGAAATACATATAACTGGAAAAACCTCGGAATAGGGGTAACCAATTCCTAAACTGTGTGTATAAACTGGAAAAGCCTAAAAATTAATGGTGTATAATTAAAACAGCATGACTGAAAAAAAATATAATTCTAAAACCAGATTTACGCAGGTCTTAATGAATCTGCAGCAAAATATATTGATGGTTATTTGTCACAAATTCATGTCACTTCCATTTCTGACATTTATGTCTTAATCATGAATTGGTAGTCATTTTAGATCTACGGGATATCAAGTTTGAATTAATTTTAATTATTCAACTTCCAGTTTTTTGTGTATATTATTTTTCATTTTATAATCAAATTAGATTTAATTTAGCTTATGAATTCGTAACTTAGTTATTCACAGTGCATTCCCTTTGTCAACGCTGTCCTCAACACTTTGCAAAAGTAGTTCCCTTTTGCCCGTTGAGATCAACGCGTTGACTCAACAAATAGGACAGTTGATCAACACTGCTCAACGTCCAAAAAGATAGTTGAGCATTTTCCGTTTGCTCAAAAAATGGGCGTGTCTTATGTGGCCTTATGGTTGCAGACGAATTATAGCGCTTGTATGGCGTTTTTACCCATAAAATGGCGGAACGTGAGTGTGATCATTTTTTTCATTAGGGATCCAACTTTAGAAACATTGAAAATCTATTTTATAGCTTATGAAAGGTAGGAAATGAAAGATTATAAATATGTATTATTTTATTAATTGAGTTCCAGCAATAGGTCTGCAGAAAACAGTAGTTTCGGTTTATAAAAGCAATTTAAAATTAATGAAAGTGGATAGTTTCAGGCCTATAGCAGACGTTTTTTCTCAACAAATTAGCAAATGCAGTTCCTTGTTTTTCATGATTGTTGTCTCAACTCACGCTCAACGGAATCAACGTCCGTTGAGCTTTTCGTTGAAAAAGGGAATGCGCTGTCAGTTTAAAAGCAAACCAGTTAAATGTATTTTTATATTTAAGGGATATCCAGTTATCTGTACTTCCAATGATTATATGCACTTCAGATTATACTTTATTTATGCCTCCCCAAAACATAGTGTAGTGTACTGGACAGCAACTCCAAAGCCCAAAAATTGATGAAAGAGAACTATTAAAAAAAGGAATTTTTTGCAAATGTCTTGAACTTCAACTTGACTTTGTATTTTGGGTATAGTGCCAAAATTTAAAAGTGACTGCAGCTAAAACACGTGAGCAAACTGCACTTTATGGTCCTTCCTCCTGACAACAAATGCACCTAATTAATGCACTTAGCACTGAAAGCTTTTTTGAATGCCTTTGCCTGCTTTGGGGAAGAAAGGGGGGAGTAAAGACCACGTGCACCATATGCAACATGTACATGATATTAGGCATGCATATTTTGGCATTGTGATCGGATCTTGCTTTTTTTGAGATCCATTTCACAAGTATTTCATAAATACATCATAGGTTATTTATGACCCAAGCGTGAAAACGTGAATGCACTGCTCTCATAGGCGTGCGCAGGGTGTATGATAAGGGGGGGCAAACATGTACCCAAACAGGCAAGGTGTCCAGTTTGTGAGTACTTCTACCACTAAGGGCGTCTGGGGGGCTTTCCCCCCAGACATTTGGGGGGGCAAGTGCCTCCCTTGCCCCCTCCCCCTGCGCACGCCTATGACTGCTCTCTGTGATCTCCTTTGGTACTCTACCTAATTAGGTAGATATCACCTGTGGGTACCCTTTTTGTTACCTTGCATTGTGTTCCAGCAACCAAAATGACAGAGGCTACCGCAAAAACGCTTCCACTTCCGCTTCCGACCAAGTAAACCAAATAATTACATGATCATAACGCCAAGATACGCATAAAACAGCTAGATCAGATTAGTGCATGATTCATTGCACGTCAAGCACGTCACCTATGTATTCATATCCCCTGACAGTGACGTCACAAGAAGCCCAAACAACCAGGAGGCACGTTCATAAAGTACATGCTTAGATGTCAGTCCTCCTTAAAGCAAATGCTACAATTCTTATGTTATCTGGAAATAGGTTTGAAATTGAAAGGGCTTCTCAAAGTTAGGGTGGAAACACATTCTTTAGAAAAGGAAAAGCTGAAACTTTAGCGGGGCTTTCAAGTGCAGTTTGTTCAAATATTCAAATTCGGGGCATCTGAAAGCTTTCATGCAAATATCTTCGCTTAATATAAAGATAAAAGAGTTCAAAAATTAATGCATGCCCTAATCTTTCCACAGTTTAAAGCTAAACTCTGCTCAATTTTCAAAAAAAAGCTTAAATAAAATAATAATTCTTACCCTCAGAAGTTTCTGTTAATAATTCATTGAATATAATGAAAATTATGGTGGAAATATCTGTTCATATACTGATCATGTTGGCAATAATGACTACCCTTTGATGGTTAATACCTCTTAATTATAAGTAATGAACTATTTTACAGAAATTTAAGGTCTGAAACATGTAGGCTCCTACCTCATTGCTTCCATAAAATTGTACTAAACGTTCTGTCAAATAATCACATAATTACTAATATTTTTTAAGACCTATCATTTTGTTATATGGTATAGTTAAAATGCTTAACTATTAATATCTCCCAGGTTTATTTATTTAAAAAAATAATGCATTAGGGCCTAATTAATTGCTATTAATGTCACAACAGTACTATTATAAAATTAACCACACAATCCTTTCTATTTCTATGACACAATCCAAATTAACAAGTGAAATTGTTGTCAATAATATCAGAAAACAAATGGCATACTTCATGATTTTCATCTATTCTCTGTTCCAACAATTTGTGAACCTGGGCTCGCCACCTAGTGCCAATTTATTTTTGATTGGTTGCAGGTGCCTGTAATGATTCCCTTTATTGGCTGTACGATAACAATATGTGGCGTGGAAAACTGTAGACGGAACATGGAAATATGTTAAATTAGGTGAGGATTTTGGTAGCTCATGTGAATCCTAACCTACAGTTTGCTAACATTGTAGTTACCCAAGGCAGGCAACTGCAACCGATCACTAATCAACTGCCACCAGGTGGCGGGCAGATTCACAAATTTTGGGATCAGAGTATAGTTGCATATATTATTATGAAAATTTACACCAGTCTTATAATATTTGAAAACTAGTTTATTTACTTGTTTGTAAAATTTTACTTATTTACATATTTGTTGACTTATTTTTATTGTGATTTTCTTTTGCATTAGTTTAAAATTTAGTTAATGACCTTTCTCTTCACATTCTCCAGTGCAATTTCCATAACTTTTTCAGTATTATTTTTTGGTAAAAAAAAATCAAGTAATTAGTCCATCTAAGCTTTGCAGCAAATGAATTTTGAATTTAGTAATAGAGATTTTTGCATATAGGGACATGGAGACGTCATTTTTTAAAAAATCAGACAGACAGATATTAAGATTTAAAATCATTAAAAATGATTTCATGTATTTTTCCTCCTACCAAATAACATATAGGTGATGTTGACTGTAGGAATGCCATACTAAGTTAAACTGAATTTATGTAATGTTATGAAAAAATTTTAAAAATGGTGTCTCCAGTCCTATTGGGCATTTAAGCTTGTATATAATTCGACTCGTCTAAAACACAAGCTTAACTATGTACCATTTAATATGGTATTCACGTATACCTTGTTAATAATTTAAAATTTTTATCTTTATATATTAGAGTATAATATATATACACACACATAGACACATGTCTAAGGCATCTAACGGGGATGAACGTTTGACTTTCTGCATTTTTTAATAAGTTGAAAAAAGCACCAGAAATGTCCACTTCTCTAATTTTAAAGTGCATTTTCATGTGTTATGTATATAATTGTTGCGGCCAAATGTAAGTAAAGAATAAATTTGAATAAGTATATACGCAATAGACCTTTACTTTCACTGACAATTGAAGAGCTGCGATCAAAAACCACATAAGTATATTTTTGCTGAAAATGAGTTAGTTACATAAATTTGTAGCTAAAGGGTTGTTCTATCTGCTGAAAAGTTGGGGTAAAATAGGAAAAAGTTGTTCATTTTGACCACTTATTCTTAGGCTATGTATTAAAACTCACAATAATTTTTTAAGAGAATTATAATCAAACTGGACAAAGAGCATTTTTCCAGGGAATTTCAAGAAATTTCAAATTTTACAAGTAGTTTTAGCATCCTAAAAATACAATGCGAATAATTTCACCATTGTGAGATCACCCCCTTTCTCATCATCATCAAACTGTCATAAATGGTTGAACCCCTTCCCAATTTTGTTCGGTAATATGCTAACGACCCCTAAAAGTGTCCTGTAATACCTGCATAATGCTATATTGAATGAAATACTAACTCAATTAATTGAGATACTAACATTGTAAGTCAATTAATTGAGATACTAAGTCAATTAATTGAGTTAGCTAATTCAATTAATTGAGACACAATGATGGAAAAATAAAACTGCACTATGTCCCCAAACGGGCACCGTAAGAAAAACTATACCGCTTGGCCAGCTATATAATAGACCTCTGGACCAGGGTACCGGTAATCGTTTTTAAATAACGCCAGCATTTATCAAGAAATTATGCATTAAAACAAAGACTAACTGTATAATATCTGTCAAATGTTATTTACTCACTTTTATCACGTTTATTTCGTTGTTTACAATTTGCTTTCAGTCTGTAAAACTTTTGCACTACTCCAAGAAGATCGTCGAATCGACTGCTTAAAGCGATTCTCAAAGTGAAGCCAGCTTCGTCTTATCACGTGGACTCCAATGGGCCAATCACTGAAGAGGTTTTCTTAACTGCCATATTGGAACTCAACAATCATTCTTGCTATAATATCATAGTCTCACTTGTCTCACAGTCTCACTTTGAAACAAGTTGATTTTAATAAAAAGAGCGTACAAAATTATTAATAAAATGGATATTGCGATGGCATTTGACAATATCTATCAATAAATATTATGATCTGAATACCTGGATTTGGTTGGCAATGCGAAGCCCACCGTGGCGAAGCCTTATAGACGCCCTGTTTATTAGAGCATAGTGGCGTCAGGGACGTCATTTGGGGGGGGGGCAGGGGGGGGCCCCCTAACTTTCTGACATATACTAAATAAACTGGCAAAATAGGCACTTTTGGTGAATTTTAGCCCATTTTTGAGTGTTTTTGAGCAAAAAATGTCGCCTGCAGCGCATTTTGTCTCAATTTTATAACTATTAAGAACAAAAACTTCAAATTTTCGCCTGTGGCTAAAAATTTTGAACATTTTTTTGGGTCTGCCCTACCTAGCAAAAAGTTGAAATGACGTCCCTGATACTGTGGCGCCTTCTATTGGAATGAAGGCGCGAGCTCTCGTGAGGCCATAGACATACATGTGCTAGGGGGCACCACATTGCTCTAAAGCATGCTAAAAGCAGCTGAAGGCTAAGGAAAATGGCGCCTACTGTGCATTTTGGAATTTTAAAAACCATATAACTTGAAAGAAGAAAACATTTAGTTTATTTTTAAATATAATTTTAAGTTACTGTATACCTTAAAATTAATAATTTGAAAGAAGAAAAAATTTAGTATATTTTTAACTATTATTAAAATATCATTTTAAGTTACTGTATAGGCCTAGCTTAAAAAGTTTAATGTGAAAAAAAAAATTTAGTTTTATTTTCAACGGCATTTTTAATAATTATTATGCAATTATGAAAGATATACTAACAATTGAAATGTTAGAAGTAACTTCACATAAGTGTTTATGCTCGGTTCCAATAATTTTTGGCCCTGGTTTGCAATGAAATCTATAGGGGCCAGGTTCCACAAATCGGTATATAAAGTAATTATTGGTATTTGTAGTGATAATATCAATTATGAAACAAAATTTGCCATGAATATTTTTATTATCTTTCAGATTCAGAACATGGGCAAATTATGTCTGGTTTAGATATTTAAAACAACAAAAAACTATTTGCTATCAGCATTCGTCATGCAATCCCAAGTAACACAGATACATTGAACCTGGTCGAAATCATTAATTACTTCTTTGGTTAATAATTACAACTTTTAAATGCCACTTAACAAATGCCAGAATAATGTACATGTACATGTATTTGACATTTCAAAACGATAGCGAGTGCAGTGATTGCAGTTATTGGTTAAAGGTAAGTTGTTATAGAGATTGTTTACTTTGTAATACGGTACATCATCAATGGACATTAATTAGTGTTAGAAAGCATGTTAAATTATTTTACAATTATAGATCTAATGATTAAAAATTTTAATAAACATTGAAAAGGTCACTGGAACCAAATTTCAACCGTTAATTCAACCATCACTCCACTATGACTAATTTTCAATGCAAAAATGTAACCAATTTGAGACATTCATTCAATGTCCCTATGTTAATTGGGATGTAATATTACATCAACGACTAGGAACCATCCATAAATCACGTGAAACAGGGTTTTTTCACCAATTCCAACAATTAAGAGTGAAGGGGGTGAATATTCTGATATCGTGACTCCATGATTCATGAATGAGCCCTCACATAATTAGGCACATAAATGGAACAAAGGCTAGAAAAGAATACATCTAAAAAGAAATTTCACTTGAAAAATATATATGTATATAAAATAAAAAGAGTTGAGGTTAAAACAGCATGATTATGAATAAACATTGATATAAATACAAAATAGCAAACTCAAGAATTACAAGTAGAATGACTTATGACAAATGATGCGTTTAAAACATGGCAGTGTAAAAAAAAATAGTGGTGAATCCACAAAAAAAACTGCAGATGTAATTTGGAAAATTTACTCGAACTATCTTGGACCATGCTACAGTATCATTGTCCTGAAGGACAGCTAGCATTTACGCTAACTCTTAAGTCTGAAGGAGAAAGAAAATGACTTCTTAACGGTTCATTGAAATTTGTGGCTCGTGCATATTCCAGCAAATCAAATGTAATTTGCCACTTCTGATAATTGGAAGATTTTCAGAAGTGCAAAAAAACTGAGTAACTGGAAAATTAAAGAAAAAACCTACGGAAGCCCTCTTGAGCCATTTTAAAAAATGTCACTGTCCTCCTCGATAAAATTGCACCAGTTTGCGCATGATTACATCGAAGTCAGTATTATTAGGGACTGTTCAAGTATTGCATGATGCAGGACGCCATGTTGAAAGCACAAAAAACGTCAGCAATATTCGGGCAGTTCCCATCCAAAGTCTCTCTGAACTTTGTTTCCCTTCTTAAAACAGCAGCTCGTGTTTCACAATACGGCAGAATTTCTGCATTTCAACACTGCAAAATTTCTGAAATTTAGTGTGAAGCTTATTTGCTTGTCTCGATTGCATTTCAACAAAACATCTGCCAGCCCAGCGTTACAAAAAAATGTGTTACATAATACTTGAACAGTCCCTTAACAGTTAATATTTGCAAAAAAGGACAACAAAAAAAGGACTTGAAAGGACATTTAAGGAATTCTCATCATTACTTTAGTCAGCTGCCAATGTTCTAAAAACTTAAAATGAAATTATGGCAGCACACAGCTAAGGAACTATCTCAATTTAGATTACTAGCATGCAAACTTCCCCAAATGATACTTTGTGTCCACAAAATCATGGCTTAAATATTCATTTAAAGACATTTGTCCATTTCTACAAGACTAATTTTGGCAGATATTTAACGTGTGCTGCCAAGCACAGTAACGGAATAATTCACCTAGATTAAATGCTTACTAGGAATAAAAATAGAACTTGTTAATATGACATGATGCCGAGTACAGCATAACATTTTGAATGAGTAGTACTAGCTATTACAACACATGGCTAAACACTAGTTATTGGAATATGGTAGGCACGTACGAACAAGGCAATCTCAAGTCATTTCTTGGCTCACGAGTGAATTATTCCCGCACTCGTTTAACTTTTGATTTGTCATTAATGGATATAGTTTAAATGAAAAGCACTTATCGAAAATAAAATCTTTTTGCCACATTTTAAGGAGAGGAGGCAGGTTTGTGTGTTTAGTTTTGCCAATTTAAAAAAAAAATATGTAGGATACAGTTAAATACATCAACATTTTGGTTCTCATAATCTGGCCATTAGTTTGGTTTTAATCTAGTCAGAGTGAAAACGGAAATGCAGTGTAATTTCCTAAAACGACCTTCGGCCGAGTGCACCAACCTCTGTTAGGGTTTAACCAACAGTTAAAATACATTTTAACAAATTGTTAAAAGGTTTTTCTATGCACAAACAGTTACCCATAACTATTTGTTTGTTAACTGGAGATTTATCTTTGGTTGGTGCACTCGGCCATTAATGATGAAATATGAAAAAGAATTCAATAAGCCAATTTTGTTTTCAAAAATAAATATTGTTGTCCCACCTGATGAAATTTGATGCTATTTCATTTCTGTAGAACTTTTAAATATAATGGATTTTGGAAAGCGCAGTATTTGGGTAATATATGAATGGCTCCCTTTGAATCAAAAGTTTAACAGATTTATTATACGACGTCACATAAGTGATTAAATTCACAGATTACATGACGTCGTATCCATTGCTTAAACTCATAAGTTCAGCCGACACAAAGTTTGACAGAAGTATTCAGGCTATACTAATCGTGTTCACCAACTCCAGATGTACACACAATCTAATTATTAAACAGTGATTAGTTACCCTATAACATGATGGAATTTAAAGGCATTTTAAGATAACGGGACTTAGCATAAAATGGCGCCTTTACTAGAGTATTGACGCCATTTTAAGTTACATCACATTACCAAATACTATGATCCTAATTTCAGAGATGATTATTAAATATCCTCCTCTTATTTCAGTCGAAAACACAGAAACCCACGAAGCTCATATATACAATTTTATACGGGCTCCATGGATTCGTGAAATGGAATTTAACTTTTTCATTTACAATTTTACATTGTGTTTAGCAATGCCTAGAATGGAGTTCATATGGATAAAAATGCATATGTAGTAGCATTTTTCACATCCCTTTTCACATCATTCACAAATAGTCTATCATTCTTTAGACTTCTTTCGTTTTAATTTCTTTTTGTTCAGTTATTCTCCTGACTTTTCACTAGTTTTTGCTAAATTCCCTGACTTTCCAGGTGAGTGGGAACCCTGTTGTACAAATAGTAGCAAATTTCTAATGATACAAATAGCTTAATTACAATTCACAATCACACAAAATAAACACATCTCACCAATGCATAAAATCAACATCAAACATCCATAGAAAAAAAGGAGCTATGTAATGAGTGAACTCCATCACTCACAATGCCAAGAAGTAGAATGAATCTGTACCAAATTTTGCCTCCTTATATACAGCCTGTTCAAAATTGGTAATCTAAATTTGCAATCTAAATTCCTTAATATAAATTTCGGCTATTAAGACATTCCTTCTATTAAGTTTTTCGAGTATCTTAGTTTATTAATTAAAAGAATTCTTTATTTAACCTAAACCCCATTCTAGGCATTGTTAAACACTTTGTAAAATTGTAAATAAAAAAGTTAAATGCCATTCCACAGAATTCTGGCATCATCAAGATTTAGCAAGTGCATATTCCTACAAACGTCAAAATAAAAAACACTTTAAATTAAAGAGTTTCTCTCTTTACCTTATCAAAACCCAATAAGACGACTCAGGGCGTTACTGAAGAACTTATATTCTTGCAGGAATTGGTTCACTGATTTAAACTTAGAAAATGGTCAACGATGAGTCTACCTGACGATTGTTACATGAGCACGCATCTTTCCGGATTTTGGGGATCACCCTTTAAAATAAAAAAAAATTAAATAAATATATTGCACAAATAATACAATGGAATGGACAGTAAACAGTAAGTGCTCAACTTTTCCAGAGAATACCTCATTTTAAACGTTACTTAAACAAAATCAAAATTACTTTTTAAATTTTACACTTTTCTTGAAGTTCAGCAATAAATTAAATTGGAGATTTGACTTGCTCCTGGTCTGCTTTAACGGTATTTGTTAGGAACAGCTGAATCCTTACACAATTAACAGTGACTGCCAGTCTTAATTCTAGGTTACGTCTGCAGACTATGAGAAAACCTGCAGAACGTACCTTACTATACGAATGTCCATGGTACGTGCGCCACGATCCAATCGTTTTTCATCAATCAGTCTGAATTAAAATTATAAAACAAATGGCTAAGGGCCAAAATAGAGCATAAAATCCTTAATTCTTACGAAACCGGTACTAAACTTAAACTAGCATAAAATTAAAAACAAATTGCAAGCGCTCTTACAGTAAGCAAACAAAACATAAGCAATTTCTTCAAAAGCAAATGCTATTAAAATAAAAGCAGGTAATATTATGCATTTTAAAAAAAAAACTATTTAACCAGTTTGATTTAAAGCAAACACTGGTTAGACAATTTTGAAAACCATTTATTCTTCTCAAAAATAATT
Organism: Proteroiulus fuscus; assembly: GCA_034700285.1. Classification (NCBI taxonomy): domain Eukaryota; kingdom Metazoa; phylum Arthropoda; class Diplopoda; order Julida; family Blaniulidae; genus Proteroiulus; species Proteroiulus fuscus. Next base: position 13,347 of record JAQIXP010002416.1, read on the forward strand.
ACATTTTCATAGCAAACTGAAAAAGGGACTAGAAATTAAATTTACTTTTGTTACAAATAATTCTCATTTAAGACAAGAAAATAATTGACTAATACATGTATTCTGGCAACTCCCCCATTAAATGCAACAAACTGCACATGTGAGCCTTGTCTTTGTAAATAAGTTTTGAAAAAACAGCATTTTATTTTTCTAAAAACTACCTACAATATGAAAATGTTGATATTTTTGAAAACTTTTCTGTTTATGGAAAGTTATCTTACAATCGATAACGGGTGGAACTTTCCATGAATGGAAGAGAATCATTACTACATTAACAAGTATATTTATAATTTGCCATTGCTCTATTTTTAAAAATCTTGTTTTAAAAATCTTTCTTGTATTAATTATGGTGTAGTCAAGATTTTAGTATAGGCCTACATAAACTGCATTATCAATTTTGTCAAAGCAAGAAACCTCTTTCAGTAATAACTCTTGCAGCTAACCCTGTAATTATTGTGGTAAAATTCCTTTGTATAATCCACCCCCAAAAAAATTGGATTCGATCATTCGCTTTCAAGAAAAGTAGAACCTGAATTATTAAATTTGCCAAAAATCTCCTTTCTTAGAAAAAGATGCTACACATCCAAATTGAAACGAATCTCCCGTAAGTAAGTTATCAAACCTCCAACAAAATTTAATCTATCAACCAGGTCTTCAATTGGCATTTTAAAAAACAGTAAATACAAAATTTTCACTTATTTCAAATCATATTCAAAACGACGGAGTTGCCTATTACATGCAATAACAAGACTACTTTAAACATGCACAAAGTAATTATTTATTATTAATTCAAGTTAACAACCAACCATAGGGTAATAAAACAAATTTAAAGAGGTTAAGTTTTCAAAAATACTAAAAATTAATACGGCAATTAAAGTGATTTGAACTAAGCAGAATAAGTAGCTGAATTTTGGGAAAAGCAAATTTTAAGCTATCAGCCTATCATAAGTGAGAAGCAAAAGTGCCAGGCATTTCGAACAATGACGATGAAATCAATCTAACAGCCACTGTTTAAAATGAAGAGAAATTAATTAACTACCTGTTGGTGGTATATATCTTCATCTCCTTCAGCAATGTATCCTCCCCTCTGGCTCACCCGAAGCGTCGAATCGCTGAGAATTTGACGGAAGGTCTCTCGGCTTGCCACCTCCTGATGAGAAAACCAACCCAATCAGCCAAAATTAAGGTAATAAAATTCATCAAGGGGGAGATTAGTAACTGAAATGTTGAATAACAAACCTCTTCTGAACTATTAAAAAGCTTGGTAATCATTGTGGCCCCGATTACCCACTTCTGACCTTTCATCACTAGATCCGTGGGAGGAGCATGAACAGTTGTCGTGTCGGATGACCAAACCTAAGCAAAAAAATGCATTTTCAGCACATTTTAATTTAAGCCAGAACAAGACTTCGTACACCAGCTAAACTAAAAAAAAAAATTAATTAACTAATGCAGTAGCAAATTTCCCAGTTCTTTCTTGCAATTATTAAGTTTCCAGACAATGAGAGGGGTTTGAATATGTAGACATATACGAAAACTGCAAAAAAACTAGAATACTAGAATGGATTTTCCTGACATTACCAGCTAATATTAATTTTCCTGTTCTGTAAGCACTCAATAAAGGCAAAAATGCAAAATAACACTATGGGGTCATTCAAGAAATACGTACACCAAAAATCTCATTTTTTGACCCCCACCCCCCCCCCCCTTCGTACACTGCCGTACAAAAATAACCTACCCCCCTACGTGTACGTACACATCATGAACTCCCCCCC
>JAQIXP010002417.1:0-15155 GCA_034700285.1 Proteroiulus fuscus
ACCCCGACATTTAAATTTCGCGCCTTGGGTTGCCCACCATAATGGCGCCTGACCTTATTTGAGATCAGCGCCACCTACATTTCGTCTGTAATTCGTGTGCTATGCACATCCTCTATATACATCCAAATTTCTAACATGTTTAACTATACAGAGGGAACTGGAATGGAATCACATTATAGGTCATCCATATAGGCTACTGCATATTATATATGAAATTGAGATTTTAAAAACAAAAGCATGGTATAACAACGTTTTTGTTACTCCATGCATTTTTTGTTTATCAATAAGAACTTCAATAACTATTTATGTATTTGTGAAGAAAATTAGATTCAATGCAGAATATAGTCAAATAACTTTAGTTAATTGTTACACTATTTTAAAATTTAAATTTTTTTGAGTTTAGGATGTTTTCAATATATAAATAGCCTAGGCATATATATATATTTTTTTTTCAAATTTCCACTTTTTCGGAATTTTTCTTTTAATTTTTTTGTCAGATTAAATAAATTTAAAAAAGTGATTATCGAATAGGGAAACAAATGATGCAATGTCTATAGCTATCAAGACAGTTCAACATATTAATAAGATGCTTCACAGAATAAATTATTATTATAATTATAAATCATATATTACAATGTTCACCCAAACTTCAGTATAGATCTATAATACCACCACTATTATCTATTGCCTGCTACTGCATTGATTGAGTGATAACAAGGCGTTCTATTAACATTATTTGATAAAATTAAGGAAAAAAAGCCTATCAAGGCTGAAATTACGCGACATTTTTTATTAGTTAATATACAAAATTCTATTTGTATTTAAATTGTTACCAGTATAGATAAACCGAAACAAACATGGGAGCACAAATTATAACTCAAGACGAGACAACTAACGCCATCTAGGGACGTCCAAAGGAGACAATAAATACTAAATACAGTGCCTCTAAAAAAAAAAAAACTAGACAAATGATAACAAAGTCACGCATGAAAGCTTTCAAATTTAAACGATAAAAAAGAAGATAATTTCGCTCAGTCATTCATTTTCGTGAACAACATCCTTTTTTTAACTACAAAACTGCGGCTAAATAATAACAACAATTTCTTCCTTTTGATCTCTCCCTCTCTCCCTTTTTAATTTCACTTCACTTTTTTTGAAAAAAAATCTTCAAAAAACCCCACAGGCACAATAGAAAAATATAACCACTCAAAAATCATAATTTGTCCTTATTTATTGGAGGCAAGAAACACGACTCTAAACCACACACACAACCCTACAGCTAAATATACGTAAATTTTAATTACCCCTTAATTCTTTAAGCTCCCACCCTCTAACGTGATTCTTTTTATTTGTAATTTTTTTTTAATAAATCAGTAATTTCAATGTAAGTACAGGTAGGCCTATATATATAAACTATACGGTGGCTAAATGCTACAAACTGTCTTTTGTTACGGTAGCTCCATGGAATTATAACAGAGGCGAACCGGGGGGGGGGGGGGGGAGGAATCGATGGTGCCCTAATCATCCACCTGGGCAATCCCATGTCACCCTTTCCTTGAACACGGTTTATTAACACTGAGGCTTTGTTATTATCAGATCCATATTTAACATACAAATGTGGAACAGATGACAGGAGAAAGAAGAGGGGAGCAAGTCAGCTTGCCCCCCTCAAAGGACGGATCCAGCGGACTGACTTGGGGTGGGGCCATCTTTGGGCGAGAAGCGAATCCACAGCCAATTGGGGTAATCGATATGTAAAGCTCATCGATTTGGGGGACCATGGCCTCCTTGGTCTTTCCCCCCCCCCCCGGTCCTGCAGGATCCGCTCTTCTAGATTAACGTTATCCAAAGTATTTTAATCAAACTGAATTAATTATAAGTTTATTTAAAATTCCCAAAACAATTACGATAACAGTGCTGATTTAGCCGAATCCAAATAATATGTGAAAGTGTGAAAAATTATTAAAAAAGTATTAAAAAAGAAAACAAACGTTTATCTTTAACTTATCTCAATTTTTTTTTCTTTGGCAAAAATGCTACAAAAATAATTACGATTCCCAAATTTCTTAGTCTATTCTCACGTGGCTATCAATTAAAGATTTCTCTAAAAAAGTTTCCCAGACAATTAAAAATTATATAGCGTAACAACAAGCAAGACAACATCAATTAATCACAATTGTCAGGGTGCGGCAGCAGGCCAGGCTCTATGCAGCTCCACCCCACCCAACTGGTGGGTGTGACTGTTACAAGCCACTCCCCTGAGGTGACCAAAAATGGGCGGCACCTTCGGTACTCAGCCGTCACTCAAACTCCAGCCACAACACCAATAGTGAATTCGAGTTCATGTAGACAGCAGTCAAAACTCATGTGTAAAAAATGCATAAAAATATCCTGTTCAAACAATGGCCTTTGTGCTGTTTTACAGTGGTAAAAAAGAAGTGCTACATTATTTTGCTGATGAAGCCTGACCCTTTTAGCCCAGCGTTCAGCAGTTGAGGAGACTATGTTAATATGCAAAACTTAAGAAAGTGCTAATCTTATCTATTTATTTTTTTTAAAGGGGAGAATAAAAATGGCGTTCTCTACGGGTTATAGACGAGGCACGCCCATTTGCTGAAGCGCTGTAGGGAGCGCATCCTCAGTATTGAAATCTAAGATTACCATTATTATATTAGGACCAACGTTGTTGTTGTTGAGGAGGGTTCAAATGATAAAAAAAAACAATAATCAGCAGATTGCAGATGATATAAAAAAATGATGGGAAATAAAAGGCGTTTAAAAAAATAAGATGAAGAATGGAAGTGCTGGTGGTGGTTATAGGGGGACGGAAATAAAAGAAACAATAATAAAAATCTTTACATTTCCTATGGCAGCAGTATAAATATGGGCACATACAAAGATGCAAACAGAGACCCCTAAAACTATTATTATAAACATGAGCAATGAAAAAAAAGATGGGGGGAGAGAATTGTGACATTTGATTATAGCTTCTTTTAACCCCTACTGTTTACTATTCACGAGGAACAATAGCATTGCAAAAGTAGGGGCAAAGACAGGCGTTATGTCTGGGACATATATTTAAAAAAAAAACAGCAAGCATTTCAACGTGACATGAGTTGGTCATATAATTGTTATTCTTAATTATAGGCCCTGCATACTGTTCAACAAATGAGTGACTTCACTGACGAATTCAAATAGACCTGAGGGCCCTATTTCATAAAAAAGAAGAGTGAGGAGTTGCAAAGTTAAGTAGTCCATTTTAGAAATTGCAAAGTTGAGGAATTTTGTGTTTCATAAAAAAATTCTATAACTTTGCACTACTCAAACAATGCTCCTCAATAATATCAATATGAATCGGCACGTGCACGAAACGTTCCAATTTATACATGGTTGGTTGCTATGGATACTGCGATCTATTCATTGATACACATAAGCCTATTTCCAAAATGTAGCAAGAAAAGCTATTCTGCTTGACCAATTCACATCAACTTTACCACATAAAGATAAAGTAAGAATATGGACTTTTTAAGGTCAAAATTAGTTAAATTTTATTATTAGATTATTTATATATTTTCATTTGAAGAGTTTAAAAACGTACCCTCAACTCTGCATTGAGGAGTTGAAGAAATGAGGAGTAGATGTATTGCAGCGATTTTTTATTGAAACAGAATTGAGATATTGCTCCTTAAATCTTCACACTTTTCACTCTTCACTCTTCAACTCATCTGTTCGTTTTATGGAACACAAATTCCTCAAAAATGACTCCACTCCTTAATTCCTCAACTCTGCACTCCTCATTTTCGTTTATGAAATAGGGCCCAGGTGTAAACTTATTGCTGAAATTGTTAAATGCAATATATTTGCCGACAACATAGTGAAAATCTTAAAGTTTAAATGCTGCTTCGACAGCATCAACAATAAGATTCTTTATCATGGCATGCAAATGGCTTTTCATCCTCATCTGCAATGCAATTTTCATAATAATTTGGCTATCACATATGGTTTATCCAATTAAAATGCAATATCATGAAAGATGATATATATATATGTGAACATCATTGTGAAAAGAGAATGTAGGATAATAGCTTGAACATTACTAAAATGGTTTAATTTTATAATTTTCTCGATTTAATAATGTAAATTATACTGAATGTAAAATGCTCGAAATTTTAAGCATTATAATTTATACTGAAGGGATTTAAATGTTTTAATAAAAATGTCAACACTACTTTCATCTGTCACACAGATATTTATCATTTTTAAGAATTAGGTGAAGAATTTAGCATGTTATATAAAATCATCTCTGTTATTGTGTAGAATATCTAGAAATCATATCTATAGGTACAAAGCTTTTATTTCAGTTTTACATTTGCCATAAAAATTAACAAGGTTATTTATATATGAAATAAAAAATTTGGTTTAACTAGTTGCAAAATAATGATAACATAATCAAAAATGACAAATTGTTTGCATAATGCAGTTAATTTGTAAATTTTCTTAAGTTATTAAACCGAGATTATAGAAAACAATGCAGCTCATGCTGCTGTGCAGATATAAGACATCCAAAATAAAATAGAAAAGAGATTTTAATGAATTTGAAGAAGTTAGGAATTATGCTGTTGGAGTAGTTAACATTTTTATCAAAGCCTGTATACAATCAATTTTTTTTAAAAATAAAGCTAAGGTTCCTCAGATCTCATTGTATGTTCAGGTTGTACTTTTTTTGGATAAATTATTCCATATATTGTATACATATTTTTTCTAATATTAAATATCTGAATACTGATCAGTACATTTAAAATGTATGCACTTGATGTTTATATTTGGAAAAAGAATGTATTTATTAACACGAGCTGATTAAGTTTTTCATTAAAGTAATTTGATTAGTCACCTCACAATCCTTATTATAATTTTAATAGTCATCCTCCTCGATACCCAGTACTCATTTACTTTGTGTCCAATGGTCATTGTAGGAAACTTGGTCATTTTACCCGATGAATCTATTGACTGTTAATTTATAATTTTCTACTTTAATTTGCTTTGGATTTATAATAGAGATATTTTGGTTTGTTGTTTAATTTTCCACTATTGACTCTAGTATAATAAATGTATTTTACCTTTGAGCTTTAAACTTTCTTAAATTTGTACCTTTATAAGAAAGACCAGGGAATAATTTTGGTTATGTGAGCATGGTTGCATTATATAGTACCTTTCTTATCAATAGAGAAAAGTATAAATATCACATTGCATTTTTAAAATGGTTAATGTGTCATGTAAATGGCATCTCCATGTACCAATTTAAAAAAAAACATGGATATAAGATGGAATGTAAAGACATTACAGAAAAAGACAAAATTTTGATATGAAATATAAAGTTTTTTATTTTAACATTCCTCATTCTCAAGTAGCACTTGTGCTTTGTAGTGATGCCTTGAAAATACACAGTAATACCACATAGAACTACTTTTGTAATTATTTAATTTAATTATCAATATTCCTGTAATTTACTCATGTATTTTAAATTCCCTTTTGCTAAGCATTAGTTGGCGTGCATTGATATGCAGCTGATGAACTACACCACAATGCACTAATGAGATAAATGGGAATTAAATACTTTTATTCTGATACATATTAATATTTTAAAGGACCTTTTGGGACACCCTGTATTTATTATGTCAATTATGATAAATTGAAATACTTTAAATAATATTTGTGTTACACCCTGTATTTATGCATTGATTAATTTAATTGTGATACTCGGAAATCTTGAAAACTTGCACATAATATGTTGGTTAGTTTACCTTGCAATCACCTTCATTGGTAACTACTAAAGACAATAGACAATGAGTAACATAGCAACAAAATTGTTAACTATATTTGATTCCAAATGTATATATGAATTTAATCTTGTAACTGTAATGCAGGTTTTTGTCTATGTTTAAGTCAGTTAATAGTAAGCACAATTATGCTAGTCTGAGCAAGTAAAAAGTAGAACACAAGCCAATTAAGCAAATAATTTCAAACTAAGTAGAATTTAATATCTTGATGTTATACATATTAACATAAAATTCAAATAGCAATAAGAAACTGAATCTCTCTATAGATTAATATAGTTAATCATATAGTGCAAAACACTAGCTCACACTGATCATGCACTGTGATGCACACTATGAACATTGTGATCAAATAATAGTGTTATTTGAAAATAATATATATGAACATTATTATCAGTATAATAAATGTTATATACATGCTATATTTGTTGATATCAATATGTAATAATACTATTTCCAGCGAGAATTTATTCAATGCAATTATGGACTTAAAAATATAAAGTGTAATAGGTGAATTCCAGTTTCAAACATAAAGTTAGAAAGTTAAATGAAAAACTAGAATTTTACTGATTTTCCAAAATATGTATCCACGCTGTGAATATATTTACAATATCACAATTAAATTATTCAAAGAGCAGAATAAAGGTTTTTGATCGAATTAGCATACATTGGGAAATCCCAGCAAAATAGAATTACTAGATTAATGACTGAGGTATTTTTATTTAATAAATTATGCATTCTCTCATTAGTGCATAAGTGCATTAATTTATCTTTGGATAGAAGCTCATTCTCTCTGTATTTGTTGTCAAGGTCCCTCAGCAGCTATGGTAAAAAATAACTTTTCTTCAGAAAACATTCTCTTTAACATTTTTAGTATCACCATAAAAATAGGGCATTAGTATCTACAGAGGGTAAGGACCATAGGGTGCTCAGGCTTGAGCTAATATAATTAAAATCAAATATTTATTACATGCAAATAGTTTGCCTAGATATGGTCTGTTTCCCCTTGGTAATGTTTGCCCCCTTGTCAAAAATCCTGTGGATGCTTATGAAACAGTGTTGTATCATTGCAGAAATGGCATTTTAATTAATAAGACATTTACCGCTGTCTGGTAATAAAAACAACTTATTAGCTACAAACAGAAAAACCTGGAAAAACAACAAATGATGGCAATATAGTTTTCCTAAGCAATTAGAGAAAATAATTATTTTCCATTATTAACAAATCCCTCACAACATTGTTGTAAATTTATGCACTTGCAGAATTACACACTTAATAGAGAATCAACATGGATGAAAATATATTGTAAATAATCTTAGTGTACATATATTAGTAAATCATTCCTAGGATTTCCATTTACAATATTTCAACCTCAGTTTTTATTAAAATGGTATTATTTTTCATATAAGTTGAACTTTCTACTTCACATAATTTAGCAAAATCTGGAAATCCCTGATCATGAACACTATCATTAAATTCATTCCAAAAGGTGATGCTTATATGAGTCTTTGCAAGAGATTCAGATTGATCAAGAATGAAAAATGTAACCTTGAATTTAAATGGATATTCAAGAAAGGAATCCCATTCACCTTGTATTGGTCTCAAATATATAGAGAGAGATTTTCCCTGATTTGTACCATAACCATTTAAATACAATTTTACTTGCATCCTGTAGCCCATTTGGCTAGTGTAAAAAGATTTGCTTGTTAACCATGGTCTAATTCCATCAATTTCATTTTGCTTCCTTTTAGAATAATTATCTATTTGCCATAAAAGTATTCCATTATGACTTACAACTGACCTATATGTTTGGATAATGGGTTCCAAGCTTATATTAATTATAATACAATCATTCTTAATGTAAGGATTACCATTTTTTAGTAATGGCAAAGGAATGAATACCCACCAATCACGAAATAATTTATTTATATCCTGCGATTGATCTTTTGTGAAATTTTGTGGTTGTTTTACAGTTACGTTATTCTTTGCTTCACTTTCACTTTGATCTAGTAGAATATATTTTCTAAAATGCATAAATGTTTTTGATCTGCTTAAGCCCTCAAATTTTGGATCATTGAGAATTTTAATGTCGATAACGAGGCATTTATTGCAATCACTTAAATTCAATGCTGCCTTAAATTTCAACATCTGAGACTTGATTATAAAAGAATCACTATAGATAGTAGAACCAACCCCTTTGTTCCATTTTTGTAGATATTTTCCAATACCAGATATTTTCCAAGTATAAATATAGGGGACAGATGCATTGATATTCTCTGTAATGGAAAAAATAAAATTGGTTAATTTATATTCCATTAAATTATATACAAACAAAGTCAACATATTCATACCTTTAAGTTCCTTTCTCAGTAGTGTCAATTCATTATTAATTTGAAACTTCATTTCTCTTAATTGGGTTTCCTGTTGTAAGTTTATCTTCTGAATTGCATCTAAGTTTTGAAAGATATTTTGAATGAGTTAAAAAATTTGTAGACTGTCTGTAAATCATTATGTTAAATTTCATGAATGGTAATTGTTTATTTTATATTTGTTAACATCCAATATTATGATTAGAAAAGCAATGACCATTATATATTATTTAATAAAATTATGCTTTCTATTTTCATTTATTTGGTTAGCTTTTAAATTTCATATTTTTAGACACTATAATAGATATCACATGCAAGCATATATATGGTAATTAAATTTTTAAACTAGCATATATCTAAATTATTACTTATTTTTGTTTGTTTACAATAATATCATCAAATGTGAGGATAATTATAAAAATATACTTTCCAGATAAATGAATATTGCTGAAATTAAGTGAAATTTTGGAGAAATTCATAAATTATCAGTTTGGTCAAAGGAATAACACTTCAATTGATAGGTTTTTTTTATTTTATAAAAACAATAATGGACAAATGTACTGCTAATTTGCTTAATTTGTTTAGTAACATTTAAATGCTCATCAGCTATATTCTGATTATAAAACTAAACATAACTACTATATTTACTCTACTATTACATTTATATCAAGTATAATGTAGTGATTGTACATGATTTTTGTTCAGAAAAGTTATAAAGTTGCGAATTGTTTTACAATGACAGTCTTCAAAACATAATATTTGTTTAGTGTTTGTTTATATTTAGAATGCTATATATGATAGTCAAAATTAAAGCATTTAATTTCATCTGACATCTGTAAACATATAAGTAATTTTCTTACCATTTTCATGAGGTATTCCTTTTCTATTGGCAGCTTGCATCTGAATTCTCTTCTCCACATCAATGCTAAGGGTCTTGAAAGTTTTCTCCAAACTGGTGACTCGATTGTTTATTTTGCTACCTTGAAAATTCAAGAAGAAATCATTACAAATAAATGTAATGTTTGTTATTTGTCCTTCAAAATGTCCATTGTAATTTAATTAATCTTATTTCTATTTAAACCATAGACCTTCTCCCACATTTGTGTCTAAGTGAGTGCATTCATTTATCATGTACTTGGGTGGAATTTTGAAGATGCTAAAATATTTTTTCCTGACTGGTTAATTCATCTACAATGTTATCAGAAAACTATAGATGTATGGGGGCAAATTTTTTTCATAACTTTACGATGCTGAGATTACTGGACACTGGCATAACTAGGATTAATTTAAATAGGGGGTCAGTTGACCAATGGTAGGGGTTACACTATTATTTGGGGGACGACAGTCCCTCAGCAGGGGTAGGCTTCAATGTAATTTTGGATCCAATGAGGGGGGGTTATGACCCTAAATCCCCCAACTGGTATGCCTTTGTTACCAGAAGACAAGTAATGCTGGATATGGCCTAATTAATTAAAATTTAACATTTTTTTCTACAGTTTCTGCATTTGTATGTCACTTTTTTAATAGTGATACTAAAATGTGAAAATAAGAACAATCTCTGAGGGGACATAATTTTTCTAGCCTCACTACCTGGGGACATTAATCTCAAACAAAAGAGGGAATGCACATATACCAAGGATAATTTAACATGCTGACATAATTAAGAAGCAAGAGGGAGTAGAACTGCTATTGAGGATAATATAATGACAGCATGTTTTATTTTTGTGAATAACTTCAGATAAAACTGCTTACAAAGTTTTGAATTGTCTTACACTGATAGTCTTCAAAAATTGATAAATATTTTAGTAATATATCTATGTACTATAATAGAGTAAAAATGAGCATGTATTCTTACATTATGAATAATTTTTATCATTTTATTACCCTTTTCTTCAGATATTTTTTGTATTTTTTCTGCTTGCAGCCTAATTTTGTTGTCTACGTCAATAGTAAGCATCTTCATAGTTTTCTCCAAATTATCGACCTGATTATCTTGTAATTTCAAAAAGTAAACAACAAAAGATATTGTAGTAATTAAGTATTACTATTCCACTTTCATAAATTTGATTCCCTAAGCATATCAGTTTCACCTTTTTCTTCAAGTTTTCTTTCCACATTTGTTAGTTTGCTTTCAAATTGGGATTTCAATTTATCAGTAGTTACAGATTCCAAGATCTCTTGAACTAGCCCATTTGTGGCTTCACATTTTATGTTAACATTTTCCTTTAACTGCTGCTGAGCAATTTCTTCAGCTTCAAGTCTTTTATTGATAATTTCAACTCTTGTTTGAAGCTTTCCAAAGTCATTGTTTAGCTGAATAAAAGTAAAACTTACTTCCTTTAATTGTTGTTTTACTTCCTTAAACTCAAATGGACTTAAACTGTCCTCTAGTTCCTCAATTTTGTCTTTTATTTGGCAAATCTCATCAGTGAGCTGTAAAAATAATAAACACATAAATTTGTATTGATTACTTTCCATGATTGTTAAGCATTAGGAATAACCCACTGAAATTTTCACATAAATAATTTTTTGTTAGATTTATGATGCTTTATAGACATTATATGTCTACTGTGACAATAAACATTGTTCTAAAGTCATATGCATATTTCATATGTAATTCATATAAACTGTTACATAGTAGTGACAGTATATAGATACTGTTTTTTCTGAATGTTTTTTGTTACCTCTTTAAGCTTCTTGTTAGAATCTTCTCTATAAACTTTGGGCAACAGTGCTTCTGTTGAAAACTTGCAAGTATCCCTGTGTTTCTTTTAGTTATGACAATTATACCAATATTAAAACAATGGTTGATTTAAAGGAGAGAAATTATTATGGGCACTTATTTAAATGTCAAAATCATTTCACTTACAATAAATTCTCCTAACTGCACAATCTCTTTACAGCCATTTTTCTTAAAATAGCAATCCACTTTCGACTTGAACATACCCTTGTCAAATTCAAGTTTAGCTTCATCAAGTTTCTTTTAAAAAATATATATTAGTAAATAAAATAGAAAAATGTATGAGTTTTATAAACATTAGTTTAACACTTACTTCTAAAATTATTTTCTTACAGCTGGGGCATTCTTTATGGTAATGCTCTATAAAGCATGTATTACAGAATGCCTCTCCACAGTTAGCAATAGAGCTATCAATTGCAATATGTGTGCAGGCAACACAGTAGAAACCTTTCTTTTTAAATTCAGTATCTATAAATTTTAGTGTCTCTATCATGCCTTGCAATTGCCTTCTTTCATCATCTTAAAAGCAATATTGATAGTACATCAGTTAATACTTTGCATATTGTAAATTTAGTCATGTAATATAAATCTATATTTGATTTACCTGATATATGGTCAGTCATCTGGAGTTAGCAAGCACACACTTACAAAGAATACTATATATATGAAAATATATAACTTACCGATATTTTGTAGGATACAAGGTATTTTATACTCAGAATAATCTTTATCCAATGCATAATACAATAGTTGGCTATAAATCACACTAAAATGGATCAATATAAAATTGATAACAATAGCTGTTATAATAAATCATACCAAACTAGCACTTTTAGAAATTACAGTTATGTTTATAACATCAGCTCACATAAAATTTGTCATTGAAAACATCAAGACTTATTTGTCATGTCAATAAATTTCTTACTTTAAAAGAACTAATTCACCAATTTATAATTTTACATAATATTACATTAAATAATGTGGTGAAACTTCTATCACAACTTTTCAGTATATTAATAAAATCCATGAAAATGTTTAAAATGTTAACCCTGCATTATCATATTAATTATGCATATGTAGGTTGGTTGGATAGATTTTTAAAGAAAAAATGAAACTAAACCAATTGCAGATTTCATAAGGAATAGTTATACAATAATCGTGCTCCTTTAAAATTAATTGAATATGGATTAGGTTAATAATATTAATAAAGCCAAAATAATATGCTTTTAATAGATGACTACCATGGTAGGCCCCCCTATAGTTTATTTAAGTTTTATTTTTTGCTTCAAAAAACACGCCAATTTTGACTCATATCTCGTTAAGGATATACGTATCTTGTTTATTGAAACTGCCTAATTATATAGGTAAAATACCTAAATAATTATTTATTTGTTTTATTAAGATTATTGTTTTCATCTCAAACATTTAATCTCTCTAGTATATCTTGAATGCATTTAAGTATGGCAAGGTTATCAAGAAGTGTGTTCTTTTAGCAATGTATGTAAGATGATATACATTTACATGTATACAGGTATATCATAGCTAAAAAATGCATTTGACACTTCCTAATAGCATTGCTGTACTTAAGATAAATATTTTCAAAAGTTTTAAATATTTATATTTTAAGATAAAGTACAGTTCACACATAGATTATTTGCTGTTTGCATGAAATACCCACTTTTGAGACTAAAATGTTTTGATGATTAGAATAACCTTTTAAAGAAATAAATGACTAAGTGCATGCATGTGCTAGTATAATATTTTTAAAACAACAGAGTTTAAAACTGTAATATCATTTGAAATACCAGCCAAACTTAGGACTACAAAGGTGGAACAGTTATTAAAAAAGTTGATATCAACTATATAGATTTCATCACCGAAAACATACTTGTGAAATTATATTGTTAAATAATAAAACGAAACAATGCAATAACATTGAAATCAGTGATACTCGTATACCCTTGTGTACTCATGTGACACAATGTTGCTGTTTAAATAGGCAGATAAAAATTGTCATGATAGCATGCTTCTGTTAAAAACCAAACTGGTACTTCACTGGCCAATAACAAACAAACTGAAACTAAAACAAAGATATTTTTTAACTATCTTATCAATATCATTAAGCGATAAATTTTTTTATTGGTTTTGGTATTTGCCATTTGGTTAGATATTAATTTAATATTATTTATTTTGTATTCTGTAGCAATATTATCATGACTTTATGTTTGTTTATTTTAGTGACAAGTCCTACAGTCCATTTTCCCACAAAACAAAACAATTGATACAATATTCAAAATTATACAGTTACTGTTACTTCTATTTTCAAGTTACTATAAAAGGAATTGTTTTCAAAATTATGAATAATTTTGTAATAGTAGTCATCAAAACTTAAAAATGTCTATTATTATTTGTACATTTCTGAATGTACTATAATATGAGTCAAGGTTTATTTGGTTTTTTTTTCATTAGTAATAATATTTATCATTTTCTCACTTTTTTCTTCTGTTGCTCTTTGTATTCTTTCAACTTGCAGCTTCATTTTGTTGTCCTTATCAATTTTAAGAGTCTTTATAGCTTTCTCCAAACTATTGACCTGATTACCTTGTGATTTCAAAAAGTAGAAAATAAAATATATTACAGATTGCTAGTCCTTTAATATGACTACCCCACTGTTATTAATTGGATTTTCAGCATATTTGATTTACTTTTCTCTTCAAGTTATCTTTCCACACTTGTTATTTTGTTTTCAAATTGTGATTTCTATTTATCAGTAGTTACAGATTTCAAGATCTCTTGAACTAGCCCATTTGTCTCTTCACATTTTATGTTAACAGTTTTATTTAACTGCTTCTGAGCATTTTCTTCAGTTTTAAGTCTGTTATTGATACTTTCAACTTTTGTTTGAAGCTTTCCAAAGTGAATGTTCAGCTGATTAAAAGTAATACTTGCTTCTTGTAACAGTTCTTTTACTTCATTAAACTCAGATGGACTCTATCTATCCTCTTACTCCTTAATTTTGTCTTATATTTGGGAAATCTCATCAGTGAGCTAAAAAAACAAAGACTAACATAATTTTGTATTAATTGCATTCAATGATTGTTAAGTATTTAGGAATAATCGGCTAAAATTTTCACACAAATAATTCCATTTTATATTTATGATATATTGGATACATGATATGCCAACTGTGACAATAAACATTCTTGAAAAGTAATATACATACTGCTCTATAAACTTTGAGCAGTAGGGATTCTGTTGAAAACTTGCAAGCATTCCTGTGTTGCTTTTAGTTATGATAATTATATTAATACTAACACACAATTAGGGAAACTTAAGAAGTATAATTTGTACTGGCACTTAAACTTATTAAACTTATTCACTTACAATAAATTCTCCTAATTCTGTAATCTCTTGCCAGCCATTTTTCTTAAAATAACATTTAACTTTCAACTTGAACACTATGAAACTCATATTTAGCTTCATCAAGTTTTTAAAAAAAATTATATTTATAAATCAAATTTAAAAATTGTCTATGTAATGGGCATTTATTTGACACTCACTTCTAAAATTACTATATTGCAACTGCATGGGGCATTTTTATGGTAATATCTTGTAAAGCACATGTTACAGACTGCCTCTCCACAATTAGCAATAGAGCTATCAATAGCAATATGTTTGCAGGAAACACATTAAAAACCTTTCTTTTTAAAGACTGGATCTGCGAATTTTAGAGTATCAGTCATGCCTTGCAGTAGTTTTTTTCATCATCTGAAAAGCCATATTTTATAATTAATTATAGTAAACACTTTGCATATTGTAAATTTAGTCATATAACATTCAGATAATACAGTGTGTCTACAATTTATTAACCCCATTACAAACCTTTATAAATAATAAACCGTTATAGATAGGGAAAAACTACTTGCAACAGCATGTACAGATATTCAACAAGTTTTATTTGTAATGCTTGGCAACTTATCCCGGCATACACCAGTGATAAAATGGCGACTGTCACTGAAAAAGCAATGTGCATTTTATAGCTATGGGCCTATGGCTATATGGCACTACAGTAGGCTGCCATGGCCCTATTTCATGAGCACCTCGATCACCAGACATTACACCATAAGATTTCTATTTATGGGGTTATGTGAATGGCAGGGTGTATGCAAGCAAGGTTGATAATGTCACAGAGTTTAAAGATCACATTGTGG
>JAQIXP010002418.1:0-15154 GCA_034700285.1 Proteroiulus fuscus
CTCGGGACTTTCGTCACTCAACCTTGGGATTTCATTTCGTGTAAAATTTTTTCCCCGTGCTTCATCTAATACATAAACAGTACATAATGCTAAAAAAAATATTTACCCTTTGAAAGAATTGTTCAGCACTTTCGTTAAGTCCATTTGAATCTGAAAATTAAAAAATGTAGGATATAAGTTTTATTTTCATTGCTAGCGAAACATTCATGTTATATATATGGATGCAGTATAGTTATAATTATATAATCAAATCCATGGGCGGCATTTGCTAAAGTCCGGCTGCTTAAATCAACCCTAATCCTTGGCACATAGTTATATAACCAAAGTCATCCCTTGTTGTAACATTGAAATGAATGGTGCTGGCTTACCTGTATATAAGCTCAAGTTTATTGCTGACCAAGGGTAAATTTATTTTGAAAATGACACGTAATAAAAAATCTAAAACTTTAAAATGACCTGTTAATTTCTTAAACATGCATGATTAAACATTGTTAATTAAAGCCATGCAAAATGCACATTATATAGTGGAGGTCAAATGTCATCAACCATATTTTTATCAAGTTTAACCCAAGTTTACTTCTATAATGATTCATGGAACACGACTTTGGTAAATTATCTTCAAGTTCAAACCTTAGGGATTGTTGTACTATATATATAGGCATAGGCCCTTTATATTATTTACATCCAATGATTGCTACTGAATAGAGAAAATTGCTTTCAAAAAGTTGGAGGATTAATTTTGCTGAAGTCCCATGACTCCACACACACCTGTGCCAAAAAACCAATAAGGCCTATATTATCCCCTGGATCCCATTTAAGTCACTTTTACATTTGAAATAGAAAAAGGCAGTAATTAACAATGCATTAGTAGGCCTATTAAAACGTAAACGTGCATGCGTAACACTTCCTTCCCTTTTCACTACTTTTTCTAAATTTCCTGACTTTCCAGGTGATGGGAACATAAACTGCAAAAGCCATGCACTTTTATTTCGGTTTTCACAGTATACAGCGTACATTAGAGATGGTTGAGAATTTTCGTAAATTAATTCACGAAATCTTCTTTCGAATTATAATGTCACATCCTGTCCCTATCGTAGGCCTATAATACATGTATTCAGAAAAAATACAACTTATTTCACGAAACTATTTATTTTTGTCGAATTTCAAAATGATACTTCAAATAAATAAAACGAGTCGTCGTTCAATAATACTTTCCATTCTGCAATAGGCCTATCTGTTGCAATTTATGGATGTCCCCCAGTTGTTGCAAAACTACCAACTTGCACAAACACAAGCTTTTAAAAATGCAAAAAATGGCGATATGCCGATACTTTTAGATATTTGTGAGAATTGCTGTATTTTTAAAAATTAGTTTCAAACAATTAAGGCTTAACCTATGTAGCTAGCTTGTATACCAGATATAAGCCTACTTCATTTTGGGCATGATCAAATAATTCACCTAAAATTGTAATAAATACTTGTCACAGTCTAATTAAATTTACTAGGCCTATAATCCAACTTAAGAATTGCTTAATTTCGATCGGTTCATTTTGTACTTCCTGGAATTTATAGGCCTAACTGGACTATACTATCAATTACAGCTGACACTTTCCACAATTTGATAAGCTCCGTTTTAAAATACAGCCGACATTTTTACAATTTATGATGCAGGAGGCCTAATAGAGCAGCAATTCAAAACATTGAAAACATACCATAAAAAGTTAAAAGAGAGGGATTAGACTAGCATCGCGCTTTAGAAAGTTTTAAGATCATATTACGAGAGAATAAAAATCTTTAAACTTTTTACAAAATGTAAATTACATGAAAAAGATGTTCGCAAAAATCGAACGGAACGACGTCATTTAACCGAATATAATTTGGAATGTGTAGCCACGATTTCGTCAATTTTTTCTTTACCTTTAACCCCAAAAAGTTTCTCCTGGTCTTACCGAAATTATTAATCAAAAAAAATAAAATACCTTTATTTTAATTAAGTTCAACCTACCTCGAATCATTAATTCCAGTTTCTTTCTATCCACTCTAAATTTTTCTTCACAGATTTGTTCGTATATTAAATCACCGCGGGAATAGAATTTGCCATCCGCCTGTCTGCCATCGTAATCGTTAACATGTACATTCTTCATACTGAATTCATTAATTACACACACACACACAAAAAACCGACTATAAAAATTGAATTAATCGTATAAAAAGTCCCATCCAATAATCCATTGACGATTAAGGAGTTTACGAAGTTAAAAAAAGTCTGTCCAAGTTGTCATATTTCTTGCTATAGATTCGATCCGAGGCGGTGGAAAGACTGAACGACGAATTAGTGAAGATGCGAAAATACCGGCAGCATTTCGTTTATTCGCATCATTTGTTATTCAAATGAGCTGAAAAATGACGTTGAAAATATGCAAAAATTAAAAGCCCGCTAGTCAAAAGCAAAACAAATGCAAAATGTTAACCCTTGGCCTCTCTGAACGGGCCATGTGCTTTCACGCAACATCACCATCAACAAACCTCTCGCATCAGATGGCGCCATCTCTTGTCACAATATTGCTTTTAAGTCATGTCATCTCTATGAGTCATGTTGGGCTATTCTTCAATAAAATAAAATCCTGTAGGCCTAGCTGTGTAAGAATTTCAAATATTTCATATTTATGTTAATATAGGGATATAACTTAAATATGTGTCAGTTGTTAAGTTTGTGACATGTTGCATCTAGTTGGGAAAGGAGGGTAGGCCTACTGGATGGAGGGATCGAGTGCATATATCAGTCCCAGCAATTTTTTTGTACACTAAACATTCAAAAACCAAGTTTAGAATGATTTGTCTAGTCCTTATTGTCTAGCAAGTAGGAATTGAGTTGGTCACCTCCCTGTGGTCATGCCTAAAATCAGCAAAGACTGCATTTATGTACTGTGCATGACAGTGAGGCATGCCATATAGCTAGCCCATGGAGATGCACCTGACACTTGGGAGATCCCCTGGGTTCAACTTCAACTCCCATAGTTGGCTCTGGTGTTCCTGATTTTTCCTCCAGGAAGAGGCCCAAGCAGTACCTTTGGTAGATTCGCCAAAAGATTTAGCTGACCATCCATTCCAAGAAGGCTCATATAGTACATACATCTCATAGTCTGATAGGTGATCAAGCCAGCCATATGAGATTTTAACCCGGCTATCTTATTCTGCAGATTCCTTTTTTTAAGAGATTGGCTGTGTTTTGGTGTTTCGGCCGCTATCGAATTGACATCGCGCTCCCAAAAATTTAAGAACACTTTTACTCAAAAGTCAGGATTCACTTTCGGCAGCTGTCACTTTTCTATTCTACTCGAAATGTAGCAATGCAAGCAACCATAAACTATTCCAACTGTTCACCCGGTTTGCCCCCACTGATCCTGCTGCGAACTTTTAAGCAGAATAAAAGGGAGACCAGTGTTGAAAATAGTACTGCAACAAACTGCCAACCTGTTGGATTATTAAAGGGGCTTCTAATAAAATTTTTTCCCCAAAATGCAAATTACATTTGGTTTGCTGCGATATGCCTGTGCATTTAGCCCCAGTTTGGAACAAAAATTTTGAGGAGAATGTACCTTTTAAATGTTTTATGAAATACAACTTCCGTAATGTTGTATTCCAAGAAATATAAAAAAACCAGAAATGTTTTCTTTTCTAGAATGCAGTTTTACTGCATGTGGTGAGTTTCAAAAAACTTTGAATCCAACAATCTGGCTACATTTTTATTGCAATTTTAGTGCATCAACAATCCAATTTGGGTGAGGAATATTTTGCGCTTGTAATTACTACAACACTTGTAAATATTATAACCCTTCAGGAATCGGTCTGACAACTGACACTCAATAATTTTACCAGTTTCACTATTGCCAAATGTAATTCCTGACTGACTTTCCAATTATTTTACTAGAGGTCTACACAACAAATATGAAGCATGCTTCATTTGTTCACGGCGCCAGTTATACCTTATTGCCAACATCGGATGCAAATGAGAAGATAGCGCGAGACTTTCAAATGACTTGCTTCGACTATGAGCTGCCCAGCCAACAAGGACAAAATTTAAGAACGGATAAATACAGGTCCATATTTACATACAATTCATCCACCGTCGACGTAGATAATTTCAATAAGGGTGCGGAAAGACACTTGCATTAGCTATAAAGTTGCGCAAAGGGCAGTATTATATAATTGCACTTTTTTTTTATTCTAGTTCACGTCAAGCCATTTAACAATTTGGCTTCTCTATTTTGTCATCAATTTCTGGTCATTTGCTGTTGCTCATTTTTAGTAATAACGGCACCATTTACGCTTTGGTTTTTTCTCAAAGTAATTCTTGACCAAAATGGCATTTATACAAAATTTCTAATAGATTATTCGCAGCAATTTCTTTCTTATATTTGGTGTAGAAAATCCCGGCATACGAAAGGGCCATAGTATTTCGACTGGGTCGCTTACAACCGATAAAAGGACCCGGCTTCATTTGTATATTTCCTCTGATCGATAGATGGAAACGCATCAGTTTAAGAATGAGAGCTTACAGTATTCCCCCTCAACAAGTAAAAACTAATAAAACTGTACAAGTGCAGGGAATAGTAAGAACAAGACTCTTTACAGTCGCCGTATTTTTTCCTAGCTCATGTTGTCTGATGGGACGATTGTGGAATTGGGAGCAGAAATACGCTTTCGCATTTCCAACGTCATCAAATCCGTGACCCGCATACAAAACCTGGAAGACTCGGTGCGCTCTCTGGGTCGGACTGTCCTTGTCAATTTTGTTCAACAGAAAAGTATGTCAGAATTAAATGGCGAGAGGGCAGATATAAACGAAAAAATCCAGGTAGAGCCTAATTAGCTCCGTGGCTGTATACTTACCTTTTCCCCAATAAGCTTCTTTGCTAAATGGCATGTATTTTTATTCGTTAAGCTAGAACTAAATGCAGCCACCGGGCCTTGGGGTTTGGAAGTTTCTCGGGTCGAAATGTGCGTAACCTAATGGATAACCTACAGAAGATTGGAAGTGAATGCTCTACCTTGACAAACATTTTCAATTTTTCAGGACTCCGGTGAAGGTCTTGCACGAGGGAACCGGACGTCCATCTCCTCTCGGTTCGCTCATGTCGTCGTTGCAAACTGCGTTGTTCGACGCAGCTCCCAAGATTACTCATTCATCCGACGCGTCGATTCCAACCTCGGTGAAAGGTAAAACATTTGTTATGTGATTGCAGAGACGTTTCGACACAGTTTACGGGGAAAGTAAAACTCACGAAAGACTTAATATTATTCCAGTCGCCTCGTCGGCAAATAGTGAAATCTATGACATAATGGTCGACCGAGTATTTCCCCTAGTTCTCGGGATCGGCGACCCTTCGTCCGGGGCCATTTACAAGCTGCAAGTATCCGGCGACGCGTCGGGTGGCACTTATTGGTTGGACACGAAAAGAGGTAGACGAAGGATCGCTTTGTCCGTAAATTCAAGCCAGACCTTATTAACAAATTACAAATGTAACGTTTTTAGGAAAAACTTCCACGGGAGAGATGCCACGCGGTTGGGAAGATCCCGACGTAACTGTATCAATATCTGCGGAAGAGTTCCTCGCAATTCTCAATGGTGGAACGTCTCCTTTGCAAGCGTACATGGATGGAAACATTCGGGTGATCGGCAATGCCTATCTACTGCATAATCTTCGAGGGATCTTTAATAAACTACCGAAAGATACCTCTGGAACGACGCAAAAACAAATACAAGTAGTGTGAATTTACAAAAATTAATTAAGATTAGGGAGCAGTAGATGTACTTCATAATAAATATATTTCAATCGACTCACAATACTTCGTAACAAGTGGTTAGCTTTCTTCCTCACTCCTCCCATAGTATCTACAGTTGCTCAAAACTTTGGAGTTAATTACTAGGTAAGATTACTGGGCCCTATTTCATCAAGACTCCAGAATCTGAAATCCTGAATCTCAATCCAGAATCCAAAAAAACCAACAAAAATGGCTCTGTGGAACATTCCCAATCCTGAAAATCCTATCTACTTCCATGAAAGATTCTGGATTTTGGAGTAGGGATTGCATGATGAAACCACGTTTCTAGGATTCTGGATTGAGATTTAGGATTTGGGAGTCTTGGTGAAATAGGGCCCTGGCATGGCAGTATCAATTCAAGTAGTTTATGACCACTAGCAATTTCGCCCATCCAGATTCTGGATTTTTAATTCTATACAAAGTGCAGCGTGTGACCCGTTCTATGCAATCAAGCTAACACTATTGTAGCGATACCATAGGAGTGATAGTGTTGGGAGGCCAACCATTCATTTTGATTTCAGACTGTCAAGATACAAGGTAAGCATGCAAAAACGGTGTAATTTCATTTCAAAGCAAATATGAGCACTGCGGGGCTTATATCTCAAATCTACATTTAATTAAAGCTGCGTATTGGAGATTGCAATAAATAAATACAGCCTCCGTGAACAAATTAAAATTGAAACAAAAATTGGTCAATAAAAGTGGATGGGAAAACTAGGGAAACAAAGCAAATAAACAAGTAGGGGATTGTGAGTGGGACGATTGCACGGAAATTAGTTGCGATAGCAAAACACAGAAATGGAGTAGGAAGACACAAAAGTAAACAAATATTGAAATTATGTCCTTCATCTCTCTTATTAAATGCAACAAATTCATCTATATACACAATGGAAAATACAATAAAAAATCAAAATGTACCTTAGGAATAAAAAAGTTTAAGGCAAAATCAAGCCTACACGATAGACGGCGGCATCGTACGATGTTCCGGGTGCTCTGACAAGTTTCTAAACCTACGTTTTGGAAGGAATTAGGACTCCGCCGCCCACGCAAACTTGATCCTGCCATGACTACGACTTCTCGATACTTAAGAGAAAATCCCTCTTCAATTTACAAGATTCTCAAATTTAAATAGAACTTGATAATAAATAGGTAGCAGCAAACTCTTATATTAATTGAAAACTTGCACTCTGGAGGAACAAACAAGTACGAGGGGAAAACGGATTGGTCATAAAACCATAAACACTAACACTAGAGTGCAAAGAATTTATTTAAAAAAAAAGGAAACCCAAATCGAGTTTGCCAGAGTTGACTCGCAACTACAAAAAAGCAATTTACTCGATACTCTCCTAATTACGGACGAGTGCTATAACTCTCCATTTTTTTTGCTCCGGTATGTAACATCACAGAATGGGAGCGAGACAAAAACAAACACGTACTCACTTAAGGAGTCTACAAGCTACATAACCGCGTACCACATCAATGCTTCTTATTTGAAAACCAACTATCGTGCTAAGACTAAGAACAATTGCCCCAACTTTTTTTTTGCCGCTAGAATATGAGGATTGACTGCTTATTCTATGTGGAAAGAAGTAGTGCATTATACCCGATGAACGTGTGCGGGTTCCCACCCTCTCTCACATTAATTTCATGTTGAAAATCTGGCCAATTTTCTTCAGTATTATTGTGATTCGGTACATTAAGGTGGTGGTAGTAGGGCTTAAGGGCACAAAGCAACTAAGGCTATATAGTGCCCAAACGTAGTCCAGAATGACCTAAAATCGGTACATTAAGGTGTCCACGGACATTTCTTGGCAAGATTTCCTAAACCTGCACTCCAGCTAATGAGAAAACTAATAACTTTTCAAAATAAAATATCTCAATAATTCGAGGATTAACAATTGCTATTTATCCCAATTATATTAAAATGAACGGCCGATCCTTTTTTCCGATGCATTATTCAACAATCCGCATCAGTTTCATTCGTTCGATTCATCGTTTGCGAAAATTTTTAAAATGCAATTGTAAAAAAATTTAAATATATCTAACTTAATAAAGTAGACTTTCGAAGTTCACAAATTTATTCAAACCATAGCATGCACAGAGTTTTTTTCAGAATGCACTAGTTTACTTCAGTTTGCATCTAATTTGGGAACTGCACTGCAAATTTTTGACCAGCACAGTGCCTCTACTTTTCCCACTAATACAATGTATGGACTGGGCAAGCCGGCCTCTCCTCCCGAGAAGCCTTGTGCAGTTTGCACACAGTCAAAAGTAGGTCGTTAACTGAAGATTTCAGACCATGAGTGTGTTTGCACCGAGGTCATTTCTACCTCGAAAGCATACTAACCGTGCACTCTGTGCGTACGAGTAGTGAGACCCTGCCCAAAGCCCACAATACATCATTGAGTAACTTTATGCATTGGGTGCAGGCAATACGTACAAACCAACTGTATTTCAAAAATCTAAAAAAAACCTGGGGGAAAACTACGGCAGAGCTTTGGACACTTAAGTGGGAATCCCGATTAAATAGTTGAGATTATATAGTATACTAATTGGCTAAAGTCTAATTAGAAGTAACTATCATTGGTATGCACTTCTCAAATCTAAAACAATTACCTTTTTTTTTTCAAGGGAAAATCTCAATGATAACAGCTTGGCATCAAGATTAACTGATCAAAAATGAACAAAAGCTATGTTTAACCTATTTGCTAAGCTTGCATCCACAAAATGCAAACTGTGAATGTTCACATATTCCTTAGAATAGACCTACAAGGTTTGGAGGAAATTGAATTGAACATAGCTAGATGTGTTATCACAAGTAAGGTTCAATTTAGTACAAGACCCTTCCTTCAGATGGATAGATCACATCTGGTTTTTTTTGTAAAGGATCAAATGCATCTATATGCACTTTTACCGATTTTATTGAAGTTGTTATATTCTAGATTATGGAAATAGTGATCTTATTTTGGGGGTTTGGGGGGGATAACGGGGACACTGGCGCCAAATAACAAAAATTACAAACGATAATATTAATAAAGATGCGATTGCAGATCTTGCCGCCCACGAATCATTTTGTCACTAGATGCTACAGATTTCCAATCATAATTTAAAATCTCGGAAAAAAGAAAACTTAAGTTAACGATTAGGACACTTCGAGAGTGCCTTCTGCGAGTACGTTCACAACTTCCGGTAGGTGCGTTCATTTACAGTATGAATTACCACCATTTTTCGAGAGAATCGTCTGGACAAAGTAAGTTTTGACCGGACTCGTCTTTCAAAAAATCGAGTGCGATAAGTGAAGAGTCGAGAGAAGAGAAAAAAAGAAATGACACGTAAAGGATGCGTCAGTTCATAAGTCACACGATTAAAATGCTTTTGATGGGCATCTTCAGTGCGGAGAACTTTGCCTAGCTTCTAGTCTAAACTAAAAGCAGATATGGTAAAGTGCACAAATCGTCTCGAGTCATTAGAATAATCTGACTTCGGTGGGGGTTTTTCAACTACTTTCGATGATTCGTTTGGCATATGTGGCTTCGGCTTCCATAAAAAACGGACTAACCGGGGAGTTTGATTCCACCAGATACGTAACTCGCCAACACCACAAATGGGCCATCTACCAAAAGACCCCTTTCATGCGCAATCACGAAAATGGGCATCCGTTCTCGGCAGTGGTAATCGCACCAAAATATACACGAGCTCATAAATCGAGTATGGCAGTGCGTACGTCCCATCATTTTCCCGCCGTCCAAACGAACGTCTGGCGTGAGCAAAAATGCAGACCTTTACGCTCCGTTCACACAAAAAAAAACATCACGACGAGTATGTAACACGTGGCATAAACTGGGACCATCCTCTTCGTGATGGGGGATTTCTAATCGGCGTCGAGAAAGAGAGAGAGAGAGGTGGTTATTTATCGAGGAGAGAAAAAATAGACGAGGTCTCTCGAATTCGATCAGAATTCGTCACTGTCGCTTTTCTATCTCCTTCTGTTGTACGAATTGCTCGCACCGTTAGAAGACGACTGATCGGATGCAATGCCGTCTTCCTCACGCTCTCCATTGCCATCTAGTAATGGAAGAATGAGTATATATATAGTGTGCACAAATCCAATGATTCAAAATCAAATCCACATCAAACAACAAAAATCAAAACACTAACAGCATGCAAATAAGTGCACAGTCCATCGATAAAAAGTCCAACTCTCTAATACGTGTTCTCACATTAAATACCTGGCTGCGATTTTAAATCACTAGGAAGTGGGCGAACAGATCCCAGAGTGTTATGTGTATGTTCGTATTCCAGAACCTCTTTGTATATCAACTCTGTAAATGTAATATCAAAACATTTCACCTACAGTTGTGCCATTATGCAAATGGGCAATAATATGGAATGCCCTTTGCATTTCGTGAAAATAACTTGGGAAAAGTATCAGAGCATCAAGAAATGTCGCTATTAACCTTTCCACTGTTCCACTGTATGTTCTTTTTCGTCTACAGAATGATCGTAAGGTCCCGGGGCAGGCTTTGAGAGGGAGAATAAAAAAAAATTAACAATGAAGCAACATATAAAAAGCATAACGAAAAAAAGTGGTGCGGAACTGCAACTCACGGCATTCACTTCGCTCTCCTCATACCACACGTAAATGTAGGGATGCATGAGGGCGTCGTCGACCGATATTCTATTTTCAGGGTCGACCACCAGCATCTTCGAAAGCAGGTCTCGGGCTTGACTGGCTTTAAATGGCAAAAAATAAACACGTGTGGATGATAAATTGATAGCGGCAAGAGATTTGATAGAAATTTTGAACTTTATTCGAAAATGACCTTTCAGTTTGCTGTGCTCCGGACTTTCCTGCGGAAACAGGCCATCGGGAAACAACCGATCAAACGAGTACCCCGGATATCTGGGTCTGTTTTCCACATAATTTCTAACGGTGGGTTGCAAACGCTTCATGAATTCCTGGGATGGTGTTCCCAATTGCTCGATTATCTTATTCCATTGATCAATGTCTGACGTTTAGGTTAAAGAAATTACTAAATATAAACATCAAAACGATGAGCAAGCTCACTCGTGAAACCAGCTCGATCACTATATAGCTGCCTCGAAATGCAACCAGAAAAATTTCTAAGAAGGATACGATCAGAACCGGGAAACAGAACTCCGCCTCGTATCATCTCTCCCATAATACAGCCCACGGACCAGATATCGACTGATTAAAATATAAAAAAAAATATAAATCAGCTGGCTCTAGGCCCAATTACTAACAAGTAAGTACGGGCGGGTGCATTTTTGAAATATCCAAAAAATGCGCACCATTTTCCTTGTAACCCATGCCGAGAATGACTTCGGGAGCGCGATAATATCGCGTGACAACGTACGGCGTCATCATGAACGTCGTGCCGGCAGTCCTGGCAAGGCCAAAATCCAGTATTTTGAGCGTACAATCCGATTTCACCACAATATTACTGGGTTTCAAATCCTTGAGTAGAAAAAATAAATGAATGAAGATTGGATCGATCGATTTAACACGAGTACAAAGTACACAAAAATCAGTTACTCTATGAATGATCCCAGCGGAATGTAGATGTTTAATGCCGCAAAGCATTTGATAAAGCAAGTAGGACATTCGCTCGTGGTCGAGATCCATTTGAATAACTTGGCACAGGTTTGCATCCATTAATTCCATAACTAGGTATCTTTTTTACAAATAAAATTTATAACAGATGAGGTGGATCCTTTTTAAAAGCATAGAAAAAGAAAGAGTTGCAAGTTATTGGATACATACACATCTTGAAATTCCTCCATTGACTTTTGAGGTGTAAATGCATTGAGAAGACCAATAATCTAAAAGTGAAATTCAGTAAAGTCGCGATTTGCACAGTGTTCACGAGTAGACTGAAAATAAACACCATTTTTGCAGCGCATGCTCACATTTTTATGATTGACCAACTTCATGAGCTTGAACTCCCTATACGCTCTTTTGGCATGTGTAACATTTTGAAAAGGTCTACTGAGCTTCTTAATGGCAACGTTTTGACCCGATGCTGTATCGAATGCAGCGCTGGAGTAAGAGACAAATGTCGAGACAAATTTTTACATTACTTAAGGGACAAATAGCCAAAAAAAAAAAAAGAGTGAGAAAAGAAACACTAACCAGACGATTCCCTGAGCACCAGAACCAATGGGTTTAAGATTCTGATATCTTTTAAGTATGGTGAATCTAGTATCTCCCACTTCGACGGTGCTAAAGAGGGCGGCGTGTTTACTCATTTTTGGCCCTAAATGTGTAGGGATTTCTCGCATCACCAGCACGAATGCAAGAATAAAGACTCGGTGACGATTTCCCACACGTGCTCGCTCTCTCCGATGGCTTAAGAATCTCCAATGTTACCTTCAGCAAGAGATCACTGCATGATTTACTTCCTTTTTAAACTGAAAATAAACCAGTACCTGGTAAGAAAAATCAGGCAAGAGGATGATGTTACGACATAAACGTCGAGCTTCTTTTAATACAGAAGAAAAAATTTTGTTCATTTTTAAAAGCGACACTCCATTTCCAGTTTTAAGGTTACCAAGTACGGACATTTTTGAACTTTAGGGATAACTATATTAGTACACAAAAATGTTAGTGAACATTTTTTCAAATAGGATTCCTGTAAAACCACAACTTTGAAATGAATTCACATTTCGATAGACATCATGAGCATTCAATATTTTTGCCAAAATTACGCCCCCACCATCCCAGTGAAAGTTATTATTACGGACACAGTTTACTAATTAAACAAAAACGCACGGGTCAATACAACTAAGGACTAAATAGTGGAAAAGCAGTCACGCCTCATTTACCGTCAGTTGTAGGAGATCAAAAAACCCTCACCGTGGAATTTCAAGTGTTCATTTCAAATTGACTTCTCTTTTATTCAGAAATCAATATAAAGTGTCAGAATGGCAAGCCATGCAGATATACATTCTCGCACAGTCCTACGTGGGTCTCACGGATACGGGCCAAAATGGCTCTCGCGTGATGTTTCATCGGGATCTGCCTTTGTGCTAGCTCTCTGCCACGTTTCCCAGAAAACATCTAAAAGTGGTGTCTACCAAATATCGATTTTATATACCACGACTGCCTAAGCTACGGCTAGCTAAGCAGTTTACTACGATGAGCCATTGAGATGCCAGTGACGAGGTGCGGCAACGAAACATACTAGACGTAAGCCTACGGGGCTTAAGTCCAATCAAACTGGCATTTTAAACGCACATACACGGTAATTGGCAATCATTTCTGTTTACATACTGACTTTAGGCCTACAAAAATATTTTTTTTTTTTTTGGTTTGGTTAACACATTCAAAAATATCGGTAAGGGGCCGTGCAAATATGACGTCAGCATAGAAAGGGGAGGATTCAATTTAATGAATCACATTTGATTTGTTATGGTCACTGGTCATTTGCCGAGCAGTGCATTATGTGCACAATTTGAATTGACAAAATAAAAATACAGACTGTCGAATGGCATCATCATTAGGGGAGGAAGGAGGGAGTTGTGTAATGCTGGCAAGATTTTATTTTCTAACCTGGAATGTAATCTATTTTAATCTTAAGTTCAATAAAACAAGTACAATAAAATTCCAAAAAAAAAAGCCTTTAATCAGGGGTGGCAAAATTCTACAAATCCCAGACCAACTCTCTCTCTCCTCCGATGAGATTAAGGAGAATCTTTTGCCAACCCCGTCCCCCACCCCAACCTCAAGTGCATTTTCCCAAAATTTTACATTTAAAAAAGTTAACCAAGGTAAAGCTACAATTATCCACGTATGTGACGCAAAGTTTTAAATGTATCCACGAATATATGTATATCATGTAACACGATTGATAAGCCAAATACTCAAACGCAATAGAACGAATAAACTTGTCACTCCCTCACCTTACTTTTGTTTTGGTGATGTTTCACTCCTCCACTGGAATCTCAAGGTCCCTAACAACAAACTTTTCATATAGGTACGTTAAAAGTCTTGTCACATGCTACAAAAATTATTAATGCAGTGAATGAATAAGCACATGATAATCTTATATCAATGACATGTTAAGATAGTAGGCCCAGGAAGATATAATATTAATGCTACTGCGAGCAATATCTGACAAAAAAGTACTTGAAATGTCACATTCGATTCAATTAAACTGACGAGGGGAGGATGCTTACTGTATATCACAAAACCTTAATATCCACCTTTTAAACTCTTAACTAACTCTGTAGCAATTTTTCTGTCCATTACCAGTTTCCGTGGATTTGAAAGTCATGTTAGCATAGGTTCAAAGCATCTGACTGCCTACAAACAATATTGTAACGTTTCAAATGGGGGGGGTGGAACAAATGGGCAATTGTCCCCCCTTAGCCAGCAAAAATGGCCACCCAGTATCCAGAAATTGCCCTCCTCAAAGCTGTAACATGTGATTGCTTCCCCCCCCCTAGCAAAATCCTGTTTCCGACCCCGAGACCAGTGGGGAGATCCAGCCAGGGTTAAAAGTTAACCCTTGGTGTTGGTGTTACTAACCCTCACCGTAACCCGAGGTTTTAATTTAAACCCTGAATGGATATCTCCACTGTTGGAAATTGGCGAAATTGAGGTTTTGTGATATACAGTAGGCCTATAGGCCTACAACCTCCCCTCGTTAATGCATTACATTAATCAGCTGTAATTCCAAAGATCCTGTAATAATCGCCAAGTTTCACCTTAATGGTTTTCTCTTGTTCAAATACATGTATAAGGAGTTATTTATAATTTTCCAACTTACAGTGTACCTTGGCCTTTTCTTAGGTTTACCATTAAATACTTCTTTTTCAAAAATACTCAAGATTTTAAGTCAGGATTTGAATCATTAACCTCTGGCTTATCATGTCAGCATTCCAACAATGCACTATTTTTTTCTTCATGGCAGCCAAAAACTATGAGTGCCCAACATCCTAGTACCTATTGGTAGGACGCTGACACGGACAGTAAGTCGGAGGTTCATGGTCGAATCTCACCTTTGTCGTGTATTTCCTTTCCATTTTAATATAATGGTACCGTAATGGTACCGTAAGAAGAAGCCAAGATCGTTTGATTTCATGTAGCTAACTTGTTATATTTGAAAAAGTGGAAACCTAATTCAAGATGAAACTTGGCTGGAATCTTACACTTGTATTGTATTGTATTTTATTTCCATCTTGAACATTACATGTGCAAGGCCAACGAGTCCTACTTGGACTCACATGCGGCCTCTGCCCTACCTTTACATTAGTCATCACATACATCCATACAATAGTCAAGCCAAGTGATTTGCAAGAATCT
>JAQIXP010002419.1:0-15153 GCA_034700285.1 Proteroiulus fuscus
CCTCTCTTTCCACCCTGTATGCTGTTGATATAAAAAAAGTTTGCAGAGAAACGTTCACGCCACCACCGTTGGGTGGCATGACAATCTGGTATGCAACTGGCCCATAGGGGGTTTGGACTAACTTATGAAGGCAGAAAGTACGAATTTTTAAAATTATGCTGACATTAGACATTCATTTCTTGAATTGTTCAACTGTTAAACAGAAAAAGATGATTGCGTAAGTTTTTCTGTATCATTTGAATTCTGAACTTCATTTTTCTGCAGAAATATTTGTATTATTTTTCATGTAGGTATAGACTAGCTTATGAGAGCAGAAACTGTACGAATTTACTGAATTCTGCTGAAGTTAGAAATTCATTTCCAGAAATTTACTTTGTTCTGGTTTACCTGAATTATGAAATGCATTTTCTATAGAAATAGTTAGATTATTTTTCACTTGGGTTTGGACTACTTTATAAAGGCACAAACTATACGAATTCACAGAATTCTGCGTGGGTGTTTTGCTTACATTAGAAATTCATTTCTTGAATTGTTGAACTGTTAAGCAGAAAAAGGGAATTGTGGAAATTGTCCTGGGTCACTTGAATTCTGAAATGCATTTTCTGTCGAATTTTTTTTTAAAGAGGATTTAGTCGATCTATATGTTTATTAATGTAGAAATTGTAGGAAATTACAGAATTCTGCATGCGCTATAAAATCATTTCCTGAATTGTTGAACTGTTAAGCAGAAAAACAAATTGCAGAAATTGTTCTCCTAAGTCTTAACATGCTATTTTCTGCAGAATGAATTATGTTTCATGTATGTTTAGCTTGGCGATATGTGTATGAAAGCAGAAATTCTACGAAATTACTGAATTCTGGTTTTTTAATCATGCTAAAAATTCGTTTTCTGGAAAATAAAACTTGGTAGAAATTGGGAAAATATAAGATTTTTAGGTGTATTTTTTAAAAAGTTGTGTCAATGATATCAGCCGGTATGATGTTTTGGGTGAAGATTTTCTGCACACTTAATGATGCTAATTTGGCCAGAAATATGCTGAAACGTCATGGAATTTTTTTTATCAAAAATCTTTGGTAATTCCGTATAAAAGTTGCCCCTTGATGTTAGGCAATCACTACAGGCTCCTTTGTCATGCAGGCGAGATTCCTTACAGGTTCAACATTGTTTTGCTTTTTTACCTATCCTTCACTCTCACTCGCAACTTTTCCTCTGCACAGAAATGTATTAATTATTTATAAAATTTGTTTCAATTTACTAAAAGGAAATGGTAATCACATGGGAGGGATATATATCCGGAATTAACATCTGATAAATTTATTGCAAGTGCATGCGTTTTCGTTTGGGATTGCAAATGTATATATACTTGCTTGTTTTTTTTGTTGCACATTTTAAAAAATTGTCTGTTGTTTTTTATCTGTCCTACGTGTAGGCGTAAGTCTATTTTTTTTTTTCTTGTTTCACTTTTTTTTTTGCTTTAGTCAGCATTTTTTCTCTTTATAGCATTCCTGCACCCTCCTAGCCTTGGAGTATTAGGCGTTACCATGCATATAGATGATGATGATGGCCCTCCCCAAGGATGGTTCGATAAGAGTAAATATATATTTTTTCCTATCTTTTAAAACAATCATACGTATATATTGACATAGTTAATGGACCTCAAGAGAACTGACTATACACCTGAATACATTGTTGATTTTCCAGTTATAAGGCATTGAAAAATCACTTTTATTTTTGTTTAGCTCTTAGTATAAGTTTACTATTTGTGTAGGAATAAAAATCTGTTTACTTCCTGGGATAGGCCCTGTTTTGTTAGCATTATAAGACTAAGCAATGTTAATGAAGTTGCCATAATTCTGTTCAAATTTCAGTATAGCTTAAGAATTTATTTTATTTATAATCTCTTGAATTTTTAAAGATGGATTTGTAAATCCTGGTATTTGTTGAATATTTTCCCTAATATTTTTGAACAAAATTTTTCTACATCTCGTTTACTCCAAAATTTATCCCGACTCAAGGGTTTTGTCCGTAAAATTAACCAGACAATTTATATTGTTTTATAATAACTGTAATTGAAGCCATATTTCAGTTATTATTAGGGGAGGAAATTTCTTATTTTAGAATTTGAGAAAAATGAATGCTAGTATTTTTTTTTTTTTTTAAAAAAAAGGTTATAAGAAGTCGATTTTTTTCACCTTTGCATTGCTGGGCTATATGCCATGCATACATATCAACACTTTTCATTCATTCTGACACTTGATTACTTTGATTTCCTATGTGAGCACAGAAATCGATTATTTTGCTTTCCTTTTTCTCCTGCGGTGTTGTTAATTCCTCCGTTTTGTTGTCTTTTTTTTTGTATTATTTATTTTTTTCTAATGGTTTCCAAATGGGAGTATAGCAGCGAACATCGATTTGCGGTGGTTCATATTAATGTTGCTAATTTGAAATCAATAAACCACTTAAGCCTGTCGTTTGAACTATTTTGCTCATGCCGATTTGCTTTATGTGGTTTATTATTTCTTAGTCATTTGTATGAAATTGGTCACACTATAACAAAGTAGGATTCAATATATAAAAATGGATACATTCCACAAGAATATCAAATTCGTTTTTGGATGGATAAAGTTAGGGCTTTATGTCATATTAATAATGTGGGTGGGGGGAGGGCATAAATTGGAGTATTTTTGGGTGATGTCATTTATGGACAGCCCCTTAGATTGAGACCGCCCCCTTACTTGAGGTACGATCTTTTTTTGCTACAAACCCTCATCGATCCATTCACATCAATGACTCCATTGGCCTTTTATCATTGTCGAATGCTTCACAATGTGTAATTAAGCCTGTTGTAAAGCCGTCCTAAAGGTCTTCGTTATAGACGTGTCTCATTTCTTCTAAGTAGACTTTATATTTAACGCAGATTTATTGAAGCAAGAACCCATATCTCTCAAGTGAGAGATTACCTTAATTTGCATAGAGTGTAAACGCATTGCATCCAATGGCATTGAGTTGGAACATCGATTGACTCTTTTTTTTCCAACTTATTATTTCTTTAGCCATGCATACGTAATTTGAATTATAGACTGGCTTTGGCATTTATCGGTTTCATGTTAATTTTGTGTCGACTCAGTTCCATTCAATTGTTTACTCTTGCTTCGGAAACGACCCCTCTAGGGACCAATAACATTGTTGCAATTTACACCACTAAAGCTAATGGTGATAATGTGCGTGTGATGGAATCATAATTTCTACAACCTTCGATGTACATATTTTGGAAATTAGTTACTGTTTGTGTGTGCTGTTGAGTTGTCTGGAGTTGGAAATGTTCCCAGCAGCAATCATTTTTAATTAAATTGCAAGAAATTGGTCCATCTTGAATAACTTGTTGGCATGCACAGCTTAGCTGTATTCCTAGAAGCAGAGTTAACTCAAGTCATTGCCAGATCAATTCTAAAATCCATCAGAATTAAATTTCAGGTCCAAAAAAAATTTGAATCATTTATGGAATCACAGAAGTCATATATTTCCTTTATTTTTGTAAAATTCCTTCATTTGTCCCTACAAAGTTTTTTTATCCATGTACAGAGCATTGTGGTCAACACGTTCCAATAGGCTCAAAGCTTTAGCTGTGCTCACATTCCTTAAAGAGACAGTCTCACTTTGAAACAAGTTATTTTCAAACAATACACACTTACTATAGATATGAATGGCTGTGCCAATAATAATCGCAGCAAAGTTTTCATTTGGAAGAAATCACGACGTTTCCAAAATGCACAGTAGGCGCCATTTTCCTTAGCCTTCAGCAAGCTTTAAAGTGAGGTGGCGCCCCCTAGCACATGTACGTCTATGGCCTCACGAGAGCTCGCGCCTTCATTCCAATAGAAGGCGCCACTATGCTTTAATAAACATGGCGTCTATTAAGGCTTCGCATTGCCAACCAAATCTAGGTATTCGGATCATTTTAGTTATTGATAGACATTGTCAAATGCAATCGAAATTTCCATTTTAATTATAATTTTTTTCAAGCTCTTTTGATTAAAACCAACTTGTTTTAAAGTGTGGAGAGGAAACCATTAATAATTATCGTTATTCTGTTTATGTATTTATTAATCACGGCTGTTTGATTTAATTTCAAAGTGTATATAAGATTTCATAACCATGCAAATGACCTGCCTTTATAAAAATTTAGCTCTGAAATCGAATATATACATTCAAAGGCGTTTACTTTATACTTTTTTATTGATCTGTTTGAATTTGCCACTTCACTCTTGTTTTAAACAGGGTATAACTGCAATTTTCTAATCTATATTCTCGGGTCCTTAGCCTTTCCTTTAATGCTTAATTTTACTTTTGATCTGTCAATATTTGTGTATTTTTCTAGGCCAAAAAAATAGAAAGATAGCTAAATAAGCTTTCATTTTGTAACGACTTATTCAATATTTTCTAAATTTCTTGCTGTATATATAGATCAAAAAGCATGTTTGAAAGTAAATGCCTAGGCTACCTTTGGCAGCTGTCAGACTGCTCAAAAGTGGAAAAAAAGCATTAAATAGTATTATATGGGAGCCGCTTCTCATTTTCACTATATAGATCGTTTGTGGTTTATACAATGAATTTTTTTCTGCTTTTTTCTTAATCCGGTTTAATGAATTATTATTAAAGTTGTCTATAATTTTGGTAGAAAGTTTGCAAATAAAAAATTCGCAATGCTGCAACTCCACAAATGACAACAAAATGACGGCTAACAGGACCGCTCCCAATTAAGAACAGTGCATCAACTGCTTATTAAACGTATATCCAATTCATCAGCAAAATTGTTTTGCTGCCATTTCAAGGTGAAGTTAGTCGATCCCTCTTCTGTTTTGGGACCTTGGCCAAACGGGTTCAGTGACAATTACAACTATGTTACAGAATATGTGACAGCACTGTTTTATTCATATTTAAATGAAGCAATTTATAAGATTAACCACGTCCTTTTGTTCACGTATAAAGGTTGTAGTCCTAATTGTCTTTTTAAGGATTAACAAATGACTTTCTATAGATTTGAATCTCTGCAACTATTATCTAAACTATATACATGCATGCATGTCAGTATTATTTGCATGTGATAAACTCGTATGCATATATGTGACAGTAAATATTTTGATTTTTTTTAATAATTCCTCAACGAAAAAATGAAATGGCATGTAACATGACCGATGACGTAACATTTTGGCTGCCATTTTTGTTGGCTATGGGGAGGAGGCAATTGCCCTCATTGCATCCCCCCCCCCCCTGTATCCGCCCATGGGTCCTTAGGTAAAACCATCCCTGAGCTGGTGCCACCTATTTGACGTCGCATGATGTCATCAATGGCTACCCTTTTCAGGCCAATATTTTCTTTATTATTTAGGCCCAGTTTTTTTTGACAATAAAACAAATAGGCCTAAGTACTTTATTTTATTTTTAAAAAAAATGAAAATTGATCTATTTCAAGCGTGTTATATAACTAAACTTCAAAGTGCCATTGCGTAAAGTCCATAAACTATTCAATTTCTGAAAAGTATGAAAATAGAAATTCTCCGACATATTAATCTTTGAATTATGGTATCTTTGGAGTTGTTTGCTTGCTTTAGAATTTTATAAATTCTAAAAGTAGGTCTACTTATAAACATGAAATGCTTATCCATGGTTAAATTGATACATGTATTTTACATTTATTGTTTCTAAGATGAGAATGCAAAAGTATGTACTGGATAGTCATCTTGCATCGCATATGACGTATGGTTTCATTCATGTGCTGAAATCAGAATCTTCCTCCTGATTGTTCCATTTAAATTCACCGGTCCTCTCTTTTGTCGATCAGCCCAAAGAATTTCAGTATATGCTCGTGGCATCATTTATAATTTTAGGAATTAGGATTCTAAAAAAATATGATGAATTGAACAAGTTATGGACCAGGTGTTCAGATGGAGTGAGTGATGGGGAAGTTCCTCCTAATACATTGGCTTCACATTGATACATGTTCTGCATGGGACTACCAACAGGACTACTAACTATACTTGTCATCCCATTCAGGCCTCCTTTTGACAACCATATTAATAGAATGATTGTATACTTTTTTATCTTATGTAGAATCCATTTGAGTATCTCCTACATTTTTTTTTAAATTTTGCTTAAACTGAGCAGTTTTTGAGAAGAGCTAATCTAAACTCTTACAACATTCATTTGTCGTAGGCCTATTGTTATGTCTCCCCACTCTCACCTGTTGTCCAATGCTAGAAGAGGAGTTTTATCACATTCATTTTTATTCCTACAATGTTTTCATGTTTTTTATTTACGAAACAAATAGAGGCTTTGGTGTTTTACATGCACGTATAAGCTACATTTTGTTTGTTTGCTGTGTTACATGTATGACCTGCAGAACACGTGATGGTAAAAGTGTTTTTAGAGCAAAATTTTAGATTAACTTGGAACAACGAATCAAATTCCCGACAGGGCCAATGATATAGATTCTTGATTTTGTTTTTCTACTGCCAATTCCAAATTTTGGAATCTTCAAATTTGGGAGCGCAGCCAAGGGGGGAGATTTTGGGGGTTCAATTCCCCCCCCCCCTTCCCACATGACTAACATTTTGTCTATGACAGCCTCATTTATATTTAAACAAAATATCGCCCAATCCTCCCCAAAACACCCTCCATTTGAAAATCCTGGCTGCACCACTGTTCAAGTTTTACCTTTTTTGATTCTATAGTTCAAATACATTAAATTTTAAAAGTTAAAGGAACAGTCCCACTTTGTGAAAAATGAATCTTTAAATTAGTTTATTAATAATACATGTATAGGAGGAGTCTTATTAATAATTGCCGTTTACTGCCGTAATTCAGAAGTAACGATGTTTCCAAAAACGATGATAGTTCCACCGAATTCCACCAGGCCCCCCCCCCCCTTGAGATCTAAAATACATTATTAAATTCCACCGGGGCCCCCCCTCCAACAGCAGGTCTAAATGCGCCTATGTTCGAGTAGGCATCATTTTATCGCTATGGAATAGTTATTCGAATTCTTTGTTACGCAAAAACTTGTACACCATCTAAAGGCCGACTTCAAGTTTATTACTATAGGGATATACCGAGCAAAAGAACGGCGTAAATATCCTATTACTGGCAATTACAAGTCAATGGAAATTTACGCCATTCTTTTGCTCGGTTTCACTATAGAGGGATTGACAAAATGACTTCTAACATGGCTACTATCAACCATCGAGATTTTTGTCCACATTGGCATGTGTCAAAATTAATACTGTAACTATTGAATGGTAGTTACCCTATTAAATTTCGATTTCTAAGCACTTTTTGTTTTTACCTCTTTCTTGTGAAAAATGCTTGAGGTAAGGTGGGACTGTCCCTTTAAGTGTATTTTTATTACTTTTACTTCTAGCTTGGGATCATGCTGATATTTGCAAAACTGTGTTATGGTAGGCCTATTATTAAGACGTTCAAGTAGTACAAATACCATTTTATTTCACTCATAAATTGACCTAATATGATCAAAAAAGGAGCTGATATCAATAATTTAATAATGGTCATTGTAATGTATTTCAATAGTATTTATTTCCTCGTGATAGGTAACAGTTGAACAGAAATTTTATCATAATAATTAGACATTAACCCTGGTATCTGAACTATCTAACTCATTAAACTAGGTGTATTTAACACCCCCTTTTACACCTGAAATTATACATTATAAGTAGCTTTGGGATGGTTTTTCCCTCATGTTTTAAAAATTACACTTCTTTTTATACAAACATGACCTGAGTTTCCAACACATTTTTTACGTGCTTTAAAATATATGCATTCTCGCAATTGAAGACAAGCCCACAAAATGGTAACAGAAAACCTTCCAAAGTTTCTACAGAAAAAAAATTAGGGTTATGTCTAAAAGGATTATTACACATGTAACTCTTTTAACCCGTTAAGAATTGGGACGCAAGCGGCTGACCCCTTTGATGTCAAGTTTTTTTTCCCTTCTTCTTAAATGCACATATATTTAGAAAAATAAAATAAAAAAGGAAGTGGTTGGGTGCATGTTGGTTAAAACTGCATAAAATTCTGTTACAGC
Organism: Proteroiulus fuscus; assembly: GCA_034700285.1. Taxonomy (NCBI): domain Eukaryota; kingdom Metazoa; phylum Arthropoda; class Diplopoda; order Julida; family Blaniulidae; genus Proteroiulus; species Proteroiulus fuscus. The sequence continues at coordinate 8,100 of JAQIXP010002419.1, forward strand.
ATAAATTTTCGGCCACAAAAGCTGAAGATTTGTGGTACAAAAGGGGTTGGAAAATTGATGCTGACATTTTGTGTGGGCTGAATACATTTGTTGTATAAACTTAAGTTATGACCAGTCATTTTAAAATGTGTTCTGCTGACCTACAATTACTGAAATTATTCTATTGTAATTTAAGAATTCCTGTACCTGTAAGTTTTGAGGAAATTACATAAATACCAAAATAGGTAGGCAGGGGGAAATGCCATTTATATGGATGCTTGTTCAAATGCTTCAGAGAATTGTTTTCTTGGTATAATTATTGAGTGACTTGACAGTTCTTTAAAAGAATAAATAACTCTTTAGTTTTGACTTATTTCTTTTGAGTATATAATATATATAGGTGACAGAAAATTGTTCCAGGAAGTAACTAATTTGGAATCTTTGAAAATCTGTTCCAAGAAGTTAGGGGGTATGGGATTTACTTGGATCACAAGGAAATGCCATTACCATTGAGATGATGGAGGAAAATTCATAATATTATATATGGAAAATTATGATATTTAATTGAATGTATACAGTCCTAATGCATTTTCAATGCATGCAATAAAATTTGAACTGGAAAATAACCAATCAGCTTGATAACTGGTTTTATTATCTGCTGAAACAGCAATAACTAAGTCTGGTAATTCAATGTGATGCTCTCTTTTTGATTTGTATACATTTGCCTTTTCCTGTATACTTTTCTGAATTGAATGATATATAAGGGGATATCGTATAAGCTTAACTTTTTGTTTGGGAAATAAAATAAATAAAAATTAAAGGGGCAGTACCACTTTGTGACAATTAATGTTAAAAATTAAGATCATTAATATAATAAACAAGGCCAATCTTATTAATAATTGCAATTCACCTGTACCGTAAATTCAGAAATCTAGTTTCCAGAAAATGATGATAGGCGCCATTTTTATAATTAAAATCCCCACCCAGGTAGAATGGCGCTGCGTGCATGGGAGGGGGTTCAAGTTGGCTTCAATTTATCGCTATGGAATAGTTATGTACATTCTCTGTTATAAGTGCAAAAACTTGTACACCATCAAGTTTATTACTAGAGAGATTGACAAAATGACTTCTAACATGGCTGCTAGCAACCATCGAGATTTTTGTCCACATTGGCATTATTTCAATATTAATAACTATTGAATGGTAATTATAAATTTCAATTTCTACATTCTTGTTTTTTCCCCCCAGTTTCTTGCAAAAAATGCTTGAGGTAAGGTGGGACTGTCCCTTTAATGATCGAATGGCAGTAATGGGTATGATACCAGTAAGCCTACAGTGCGTGAGTGATGTTAAATTTTAAGGAATGCTCTACAGAGTGTTAAGTCTATTTGGTTTAGGCATCATAGAACATAGAACATTCATAATATTATACTTTTTCTATTAATTCTATGATTCCACATTTGTATATTAAATTGTGAATATTTGCTGGAAGGTGGCGCGGTTTTTCTGCTTTAGAACGTTGGAAATGTGCAAAACTGAGCAAGTAGGCCTATCAATGGAATATTTGCACGTGTACTGGTTGAGCACGAGGCTTGCACGTGCGAAATTGGACAAGAATCAATGAAGTATTCACGTGCAATTCTCGCGCTCAACTGTATGGACTAGAAAACAAAAAGCCTCACCATGCAAGTATATCAAAAATAGGCAAATCCTATTTGGAAAAATTTACCACCATGATTTTAATCTCGGAATTGGCATAAAGTTTGTAAGTAGAATTAACTCTGAACCAATCCTGAGCTTATGCAGCATATCATATCACAGATTGTATGAGTGTTTTCGGACAATTTCCAATGGCTTCTTGAACTGTGTGTTTGCCAATAACAAACAAATTACTGGTTATTTTGAGTAGAATTTTTCTATGTGAAGAAGTAAAAGTTCCCTTTTTAAATTAGTTTTCATGTCAGCATTTGTGTGTAGGTGCATGCTTGATGTAAGCCATGCAGCAATTTTTCCACAGAACATGTAAACATATTTTGAATTGGTTTCTGTTGCGTTAAATTAATATGATGTGTGTGAGTGTGTAGGCCTCTGTATTAATAATGTGCTCGTACGTATATATCCACTCATGGGGTTTCTCTTCAATGGGAAACAACATCAATTATAAAGAAAAGTCTGAAATTAAAAACTTGTTTTATCCGTTCGTGACACTGCTTTTAAAGAGCAATGCACCTTTTCGCCTACATTCAACGTCACTATATTTATATTTATATGGAGAAAAAGTCTCTGGGTTTTATCATAATTCATACATTTTTATGATCACCCGTTGATAGGACTCCATATAGCTTTGCTTATTCTCTATAATGATTGACGGTTTTAGATTATTGCTGGGCATATTTTACTACAGTAATTGTTTCTGACTGATACATGCATGACTTCATTCAGCAAAATGTAATAGAAGTTATTATTTTTATATTTAAGCAGAAAATAGTGCGGTAATTCTGATAGACCCATGCAAACTTTTGTGTGACTTCATTTTGATACATTTGTTGAGACTGTCTCTTTATATAAGAAGCAATATATGAAATGTAGATTGACATCACTTTTGGTTTTGATATATTACATAACCCCCCCCCCCCCAACCAAATGGCATCATGATCGATATGCTGATCGTAGGGTACTGAGTTGAATTGATTTTGATTGGTGACAGCCGGTTTTTAAAGAAATACATGTATACTTTTTAATGTTACTCGCCCCCACAAACAAAGAAATCAATGTATAGAAATGCACAGGCTTGAAATTCTGATCTATGGCCATATATAATGCTGCATGTCTATAGGCCTACCTTAAATTATCCGAATAACAGATCAATAAAATAGCATGCATTGCCCTGAGCCATCGACCGACTTTCACACCAATATCCTATATGCTTGCCGTGCCATATTTGTTTCATTGCTGATTATATAGGCTTGGATCATCAATTTTCGGTAAGTGTGTTGAACAGTGGTGCCAGTAGCAAATGTCACAGTCATGCTGTAACATGGACTGACACAAAGTGCACAAGAATATATATGCATGGCCAAATGCACAGCTATAACATGGTTCTCTGCATGCCATGGAGTCTGGAAGGCTTAAACTTTCATTATAGAGAGAATCCTTATATCACATTTTATCATGATCTGAAAATTCACATTTTTTCCTAAAATATGGCAACACAAAATCATGCATCTTATAATAAGTTGAGTATCATTATAATGGGATTTGAGTTTAGGAGAACGATGATGCGTTTAATTAAATCATCCCTAAAATCTCACTGTCTATATCTATAGGTTTTTCAATGATTTTGATAACAGGTTAAGCCTGTGGGGATTCACTTGCTTTTAATTATGTACGAAAGATTATGTGCAGGACATCAGCTTGGTTTTAATGAAATTTGTGATTAATTGTAGCCTACGTATGTTTACGTTATATATATAGGATGTACAGTATTTCGTAACAGGATTATTTTTCGGTTTCGTTCTATTTAAGAGTGTTGCCTTGACAACTATAAAATCTCTCTCTCCATGGATTTTTATCAGTGAGTATATTTTTTGATACATTGGACGTCCTGGAGTTATATGACGTGGGCAGATACTATTTATTGGGTGTATAGGAATTTATACTCAATGATCTTGATGAGTTATTAATATTTGCTAACGAACCATTATTGGGTTTGAGGTTCGTGATGATAATGTATTTACAAAAAATTGACATCTTATACTTAGCTCATAATTTTAACAGTGTTTATTATCTTAAAGATTTTTTAGAATCAAGAGTATGACCATGATCTAATAAGAGAGCAGAGTTGATTATTATGTATAACATTAGTCGGTTCCATAATTTTTGGCCTTGGGCCCGCCACCTATAGTATCATGCATAAGGGATATGGGAAATTGTAGATTTGGATTGTTTCCTGTAGGTTAGGATAGGATTTTGGTAGCAAACGAATCCTAACCCACACATTTTTCATGCCACAGAGAACCAAGAACAAGTTGCTATGTATATAATCCCCTTTCTTTTTTTCCACTTGAATTCCTATTTTTGCTCTTCAGTAGCACAATATCAAATCTTCTTGTTGGTAATTTCAATTGGTATACCAGGTATGGAGTATATCTTCAACAAAAGAGTGAACTGTACTGGGACTTACTGGTTTTATATAATTGGCCAATCAATTGAAATTCTCTCACAATTGGCATGCAGTGCCCTTAGCTTCAATGAATTTTTAATTTTTAACACTTAATAGGGATTAGGGTCTATAAACATAAATAATATAGGAGTCATATAAATGCACTATACTGAGGTATTGTAACTTTGGAAAAATGCTTCCCAGTGATGATGGGGTATGTTTATTGTCGAAAAATCGCAACTTTGTTTGTTTGTTTGTTTACTCTGGGCTCGTACTTCTGTGCCAGGCCCCCCTTTGGTGTGCCTGAAGGTGTGTTTTTGTAGGGGTTGTGTTTTTAGACAAAGAACACATTTCTTGTTATCTTGGACATCAACTTTTTTTGGGAAGTCCCCTTTTCTTTGCCTCTTCTTATACTTTCAACCACCTTCTTATGAGGTGTGTGTGTGTATATTTGTATTGTAAATGTAAATGAAACATTTTGGATACACCTTGTTGGTTTTTCGTTGCCATTGAAATAATGGCGAGAGAAAGCAGGTGGGCTAAAGTGTGTGTTTTGAATACCTATTAGGTCCCATTGTGACTCCCTTTTTAACAAGGGCTTTATATATGGGGGCTTTATATATGGGGGCCATTTAATAATTTCATGGTCGTTTAGGTAATAAAGGGAAAAGGTCTATTAAATGCTTTAAGTTAATGTATGATAGTGACATAGAGGGTAAGCAAGAAACATTCAGGAAATCATTTTTTCAAACTTTTTTTGTATGCCTCGGTTCCTATTTTTTTCAAAAAGCAAGTTATGGGGTAGCAAAAAATAACTGTGTGCATTAGTCTGGTTTTATTTATTTTTTCTTAGTTTGTAAGCTGTAAAACTGGAATATTGGCCTAATTTTTTTTTCTTCCGAACTTTTAAGTAGGCCTAATAAACTGTTTTTGTACATGTTTATTTTTACTAGACGCAGTTTGTAACATCACGAAATGCTCCTATACTCCTAATACGATATATTTTCTGCACAAATGGTATTGCCGATCAGTTCAGATTGGAAGAGCAGAATTGCTACAAATTTTGGGTTAAAAAAACCATGCAAGGTTAAATAATTTACATGCATGGTTTGGCTTATTTACGAGGTATATATGACTGTTTAATGATGAATTGAAGATTTAAACCATAGCCACCTAATACTAAATATTAGGTGGCTAGCCTATGTATATATATATATGGTAAACTGCAGGAATGATCAACCTTGGAAACTTTTAAGTTACCCTGTATATACTATATTATAACCAACAAATATTATCCTATAGCTAGGAGGAGCATGGAAATAGATTCTGTCTGTATACCATGAGTAAAGGTTATCGCTAACCAAGCATTATTTACGCAGTTAATAAAAAGAAAAACCATTAATATTAGTGTATGAAAATATGTTATAACGGAACATAGGCTATATATAATACATTTTAAAAAGTCGTGATTTCATTTAAAAAAGTAAAAAAAAAAAACTCTGGTTTTTATAACTTCATTTTTATTTTTTTCAAAAAGTCAAAAGTTTGTTGTAAAGCCTTACGTCATGTAAATAATTTGAATGACAAATAGGCCTATGACTTTACAGTGGTATAAACCTTTGATTTGGGTTAAACAATTTTGGTACCCTGGGTCTGTTATCTGGCAGCACTGTTATTCAGTATGCATGTGCTACCAAATATTAAAACAGTACCATTCCATATTCACTATAATGTTATAGCAATTACGGTATACATTTAGCGTGGGTGGCTGACCTGCCTGAAAAATCAAGGTCGATAATCGATTTTTAAATTATTTATTTTGCATTTATCTGTTCTATTGTTCCAAGAAATATTGTATTTTTCCCTCCTCTCTTCAGCTGGAATTTTATTATAAACCTTTCAAACAATTGAAATAAATTTTTCCATGAAAGTTTTTGTTCCAATTCACATGTGAATGGAATTAACAATATTATATACAAGTTTGTGGATCTCTAAATGATGCAAAATTCGATTATGATGTTGTTTTTTTAAGATGATTTTTTTGAAACTTTAAACATTTTAGTGAATCTTTATATAGAACATGATAGACCTATAACTCCCTCTTATGCTAATCTTATATAGGCCTATATATATATTACGGTTATAGGCCAATTTTTAATTAATTGTATACGAAATGTCAAATTCAAGTGCAATTTCACTTACTTGCCATTTTTTCATTGATTTAGCCTGGATTGTGTTTATCATTGAAAATAGGGCGTTACTAACAAAGTTCGTCGACTTTTCACTGTTTGTTATAGGTCGTTTCTATATGAACGCTCTTCAATATCTTGGCCAAGGACAATCGATTTAAAAAGTCCTGGAAATTCAAATTTACTTTTAGCAAATTCACAGAACTTTTTTTTGGTATATATATACGCATAACATTGTAATCGATACCGTGCAAATGTTGTTTGTTGGAGGTTCGTTGCTATATGCCGCAAAGCCCACACATTTCATGATTTCATAATCAATAGTTGGCAGGTGTTACATTCAGAAAGTATCGAATTTAAATGGAGTAGGCCTATATATATATATAATACCAAAAACGCACTGAAAAGAACGGAAAGAATCAGATATTATTTTCTCTAAAGATTGTGTATTTTACTCGTATATTTTAAGTTATCTTCCTATCTGAAAATGTTATTAAAACCTATTCTGTATATGTTTACAGTTATTTATAGGCCTATTTAAATGTATTTATATAAAATCAAACCACGTATATGGTGTCATATTGTGATGGGAATGAATTTAAGACGGGGAAGATTGTTGCGAGTCTTATCAGAATATACACTGTAACAAATTTCAGTAGAATTTACGGTTTAAAATACGTAAAATTTACGAATCTGATAGTTTTAGGTGGTTTATAGTCAACTA
>JAQIXP010002420.1:0-15152 GCA_034700285.1 Proteroiulus fuscus
ATTACCGTGTAGGTAGTCGAAACGTAGATTAAACTTTAAAAACAATCACGGACTATTATTGCCTCGACTTTACTCAACTAATCTACTTTTAAAATAAAACATTTATAGGATTTGTGTAACCACAATTTAATATTCAAGTAAATCATGTTTAAATTACAATAAATGTGTAATATATTCTCCAGAATTCTAGAAATAATTAACACTCATATGTTTTAAATCCAAAGTAATTTGTGAAAAACTTGAAATATTTAATGAAAATAACACTAATTTACCTTAATTGGATGATATTTTGAAAATCACCGTTGTAATACAATTTGTGATCATTAATCACACTCTGCAGTAATTTCGCGAGATTTATTTATTTTTACCTATTCCAAGTGATAACCCAAGATCCCTTGTGCATTTTTGTCAGTTATCCAAATTTTAAACAAAAAATACGCTTCAAAAATTGATTGCTATTGTTTTTAAGTCATCCTTGCAAAACTTAACGAAATTATCAAGAACAAGGGTCTGTTGTCATAATTTTACTAATTTTCTGTAGATGCTGGAGAGCTGGAAATGATGAGTTTAAATATACATTATTGGGATTTGTTCTTCTAGTTTTATTGGTAAAATAAATTTCATTTTACACTTCTAGAAGTATAGCTTCTTTAGAATTAATGTTGGATATATTGTGATGAATTTCAGTTCAACGTTATTCTGTTTATCTTGACTTTCAAAACAATATCGAATACTTTCCGCAAAAGCCCATCCCGATGTATGATACTAATCGCCAAACAATCAAAGTAATAGTAATTCTTTATAATTATACCGAAGGTTGATTCATCTTTTAGTCTAATTTATTTTTTATTTTGTTTTAGAAAATGGTTATGGCATTTGGTGATATTACATCCATTATTGGGCGTGTCATGGGTTTTAGGTTTCCTGCAGAACTGGCATGAAGAAATAATTTCTTACATGTTTGCAGTTTGTGTTTCTCTGCAGGTTAGTGCTGATTTTATATATTTTTATAATAATTATGCATTATTTATAGTTTTGCATGCATTTTATAGGGTTTGTTTATATTTCTGCTGTTTTGCGTTGTGGATATCTATATTCAAAAACACGTTGGAAAGTCACTTGGAAATCACGTAACCGTCACTGAAGAAAGTCTTGATACAATGATAGTTAGTTTCTTTTAAGAAAAATTGCTTTTATTTAATGTTTTTATCAAATTTTAGATATAATTTCATTTTTATTTTTTCCGATTTTCAGACTAAACAGGCTATATCCAATGAGAAAAAGTCAGATACTTACACCCCAAGTTCTTCGAATTACGATGCAACTACATCATTTTCCAATGGAAATGGAATTCTTAATGAGCAGCAGGATCTAATGCCCAAAAAAAGTATGTTTTCTGAATATTCTGTAAGTTTTGTCTAGTTTTTTTTTAATTTGGTTACCTAAATCTTCAGTGCTTAGAGGCACAAATATGTTAACTATATAGTTGTAGATTTAATAAGGGACTAACGAAGTTTTAAAGGGAAAGTCTCATTTTGTACCAAGTTATTTTTAAATGAAAGCAAGCAAAATGTTACAATGCAAAATGAAATTAAAGTTTGAATTAGACTTACCATAACGAAAGTAGATTTGCTGAAGGAACCTTGGTTTGATTGAAAATGCTTTTCAGTGCAGACATCCATTTTTTCCAAGAGTGCCCACAAGTGGTGACTGTTGAGCAGATGTGTAACTGTAATAGTTATTCATCCAACGCCATCTGTTAGTCCTCTCGGCAATCTATAAATCACTAGAGTGCTTTTTGGCAACATATATGCCCACCACTGCTCAGTTTCCCAATTCCTTATCTTAGTTCTAACAAGTTTATCCCAGTTTATGGTGCCTGCATATGGGGCAAGTACTCTGGGCAGTTGCCATTTAAAGTGAACTGCTCTTTCCTTGTTAACAACGATTATCCTGGACTTGTCTTTACAGAACTCAGTAGCATACTCAGTGCTGATGTCTAGAAGATCTTGTAGGCCTTCCAGATCCTCTCAAATAAGAACTTTGTTATCTGCAAACATCATGAGGCTTGGAATACTGGTCTGGTCTAAGACATTGATTGGACCTCTCTGGTTGCATCCAAGTTGTCAGATTGAAAACCCTCCCAATGTATATAATAAATGGTCCCCTGATAAAACATTTTAATGGTAGCGATAGTTAGATGATGTAACTTTCAGTGATCATAACTAAGTCGGTGATAATTAAGTAACAAGAATGACTAACAGATGGTGCTGGATAATTAACTTGTAATTACACATTTGATCAGTAGGCACCACTTGTGGGCATTATGGTGCTGCATATGGATTCCATAAAATTGATTATTACTACCTCTTGATAAGTTAAATTCTATTATTATAACATTTTCTGATAGTAATATACATTCCTATATTCCTTGTGTGAGTACAGGTAATGAGCCATTGTTGATGTACCACAAACCTCTCATGTTTTATTTACTCTCTTATGTATGCTTGTACATGTAAGCTATACCAATCCGAATTAAATAGAAAAATAATGAAATTTTAAAATTGTGAAGAATGCACTTAAAATTTTTATTCATTAATGCATTAATGGTACTGGTCAATAATGACAAGCTGCAATAGGAGATATTGGATTTTTTCTATACTTCATATAGTTTTTATTGTAAGGCCCATGGGTACTTATTTTAAATCCCCTTTTATTTTAGGAGCCAGTATAAAAGGATGGAAATATAGTTGGAATGTAAGCCCTGAGCTTACTAGAGGTAATAGCATGTATTCAACACCATTTATTGGTGCCAGCTTTAGACCCACTGAAGGTGATGCCACCTTTATCACTAAAAATTTCCAAACTAATTAATATTGCTTCTACTACTAAAACTTAATAAACATTAAGACTTAGGACTACTTCGGTACTTCCTACCTTTTTCTCTTCTCCTCCCCCACCAGGGGCGGATACAGCAAATTAGCCAGCAAATTTTCCTGCCCAGTATAGGCAGAGAAAATGGCTGCCTCCTTCAGTAATATGCGATTGCCCCCCCCCCCCCTTAGCAAAATCCTGTATCCGCCCCTGTCCCCCACCCCCACCGTCATTGTCAAATTCTATCTTATAAATGTGCATTTCCAGTATGATCCATGGTTTGTGCCCCCTTATTTATACAATTAGTTAAAACTGTTACCGGTAAGGCTTTAGGATTTAAACTTGGCAAAATAAGTAAACTACAGGATCGGTTTGTAACATTTATTTTACATTTTTTTCTATCTATTATTTCATCGTAATGTGTTTATTATACAATTGCTTTTGTTTTTAAATTTTTAGGGATTTATCTTCAATATAATTTTCATTACTAACAAGAAATAGTTATAATGTCTTTTAAACTTGCATGACATGGACATAAAGTTTTTGGTGGTTATTTTTGTTTGGATTCTATACTAACTTACTAAATGGTCCTATATTAATTCTTTCATTTTCATCTAAACCCTAAAAATGTGAAAATCAACAAATGATAGGCAGGCTTCAATGCCATCTATTGAGAGGATTTGTAGACAAACCAAGCAATGCCAACCAAGCTAGTTCACCTTGTCACCAGTAGAGGGATACTTTATCACCGTTCATTTGCATGGTTTTACACCATTATGCATGGTTTTACTATGGAAATAATATAATTGGGCCTATTGGCTAACCACCAGCTACAACATGGTACTCTTTTTATTAGTTCACCAAAATGAATTATTAAATGCCACTTTAACAAAGTTGATAAAAAAAGTGCAGGTTCTTGAATTTTGTAGTTCTGAATTATAATTTTAAAGGTTTTCGATCTGTATTCTGCGAATTTAAAAAAACAAGATTTCTGTGAATAATTTTAAGTTTTTTTCATTTTCAAAAATTAAAATGCTTAGAATTACTGGTGCATATCCAAGTGGAAGGGATCGAGCGTTACTTCCCCCCCCCCCCTTCCCCCTTCCCTTCACCCCTCTTCCTCCTCAAAAGTAAAACTAATATTTTTACTGCATGCTTGGTTAAAGTTTAGTCTTCGTCTTCTTTTGCACTGCTTTCTTTTTTCTGCCCTGTGACGTCATGTGACTACACTAGAAATAATAAGTATTCTAAAGTTCTAGCTTGTTCCTTAGTTAATTAACATTTAGGTATTCATGAGCTGTCTATAGACATTTTGTAAAAGCTTATGTTAATGTCATACTATCTTCTTTTAAAAGTGTCTAGGATTTTAATCCTATTCACAGAAAATAGGACTTATCATTTATTACTCTTTAGTTTCCTTATATAGGAAAGAACAATAAGAAAAGTTTTTCTAATGAGGGCGTTAATTATTATAGTATTGTGCTGGCTTATAGCTCCTATTCCTGGGCAGACACAACGTGACAAGTAAAGGATGTTGACTTAAAATTAATGTGAATTTCGCTATAGTAAGTTTGGTTATCATTGCAACATACTTTGCTGTTGTATCATTGCAACTACCTTATCACTATATTTTAAGTTTACAATTGCACTTGTATAAACACAATTCACTGTCAGGAACCTTTAATTCACGTAAAACGGAATACTTGTAACGTTTTGTCTACTTAAATACTGTACATTGTGGGTGGAGTTATGGTATCGAGAAATTATTTTCGTAATTTGGAGAAAATAATAGAAACCTGATGACAAATAGTGCCGTTTAAGTCTGGACTATTTTGAAGCGAAATGCATGAGCTTACAACCGGTGTTTGGATTTTTCTTAAACGTGGCAGATTATATTACCAATTCCGAAAGTAATTATTCTACCTTCAGTTATGAAAATCTTCAAGAAAAATAGATTTGGAAATGGATGTCTCCTACTATACTCTTTAGCCACTGTTGGGCTTGTTGCAATAATGCATGTAAGTCGCTAGAAATTCATATGTATTTGTAGTTAAAAATTGCATTTTAATTACTTATATTTCAAAGGGTTTACTGAAATTTCATTTTTGGGAATTAATATGCTTTTTACGGTCTTATGTTATAAATGCAATATTAATTAATAGTATAAGAATTAAGAAAGTGTTTGTGGTAATTCACCTGTTTTTTTAACATGATTGATAAGCTGAATAAATACGTTTTTTGGCCTAACCTTTATCTTATCATGTATCGTAGCACCCAGTATAGACCGTATAGACATAAAGTAAACTGATTACTAAAATATTTGGGTTTTTTTACATGAATTTATTTTGGGTTTCTATATATTTTTGTTTCGGCTTGAATGTAAGTTAATATAGGCCCGAAATTCTGATATGTAAAATTAAGTTTTCATATATTTGTTAAATATTATGATAGCGTTAGTGTTGAAAACAAAGACCAAACGCAAAAAAAACATGGCTTTTGCAAATCCAATATGGCGGACAATGTATATATATCGTTATTTCCGTTGACTCAGAATACATTTATCAGGCTTGCTCAGACTTCCTGCTGTGCACAAGCAATGACATTATTTATGAAAAACAATTAATTATTATGGGTAAACATTGGACAGGCAGCTATTATAAGTTCCTTGTTGAGGCTCCATGGAATCCACTTACAGTTGACTTTTCGTAGTATATTTTGCAAGTTTTTATACATTCTAAGTAAATAATTTACTTAGAATAGATATTGATACTGACATGTTGTCAAACTTCTTCAAATACGAGCGTATCTATTTAGATGTATATAACACATTTTTACAAATGTGAAAGAAAATGAAACTATTGATTACAAATTGTTTCACTATTAATTCTATAATCCCATGATAACAGGAAAAATATAAGCCTATATATAATGCAACCAAATTGAAACATATAAGAAAATAATTCAAGGGCATGGATATAAATTTATGAGGCTGATTTGCTTGAAGGAAATGAAACATTAGTCCAAGGAAGGCAGATTTCAATCAGGAAGAATTCTGAACTTCCGTTTAATTTCAACTTCAAGAAATGGCCATGCTATGCCTGAATTATATCAGTAGGCTTACTTTTTTCTGTTTGTTTTTAGTGTAATAACAATATATAGATTTACATTAATTATCAGTAAAACTTATTAACTATATGTCAATGAGGTAGCCATTGAAAATGCAGAAATGCAGAAAATTTTTAGATTTTACTACAGTAAAGCTCTATGTTTTTCTAAAATTGCCTAAGCTGCTGATTTCCATCAGTTTTCAGTTTGTATTTCAAAATACACAGACTTTACGATAGTAATTGCAATTATGACGTCAGGAAAATTGCAGAAATGCTGTATTTTATTGTAAAACTTTTTTGCTCGATTAACACTGTAATGTAATTATAAAATTTGATTCTAACATAATTGTATTTTGTGTTATTCCAGGTGATTTTAAGCTCACCCACAAGCAATTTTGCAACGCTTGCAGATGCCTTGATTGCGAAATATGACGAGTCTGGCTCTCAGTTATCAAATGTAGCTGAACTTCAAGAAAAGTTACTGAAGACACGATTTCCAAGAGATACTGCAAACGTAAACTTAGAAAAGGAGAGTAATGATACTTTGATGGAAAATTCAAGTGAGGCAATAGTTCTCTCTAATTTGCCCACAACTATTTCTGAAAGAATGCAAGAGACACCTGCAGTTGTCAATAATTCACCAAATGATTCCTCATCAAATTCAACAGATTCTCCAAATGTCACCTCCACGATTTCCAAATTGGAGGAGCATTTTTTTGCTGAAAATTCTTTTACTTATCCTAACACGACGCCTTCTTGGGAGAATAACAATGATGAAAGTAATGCAAACGAAACGTCCCTCAATGAGGCAAACATTGCTTCAGTTGATGAAGATCCAAACTGTACAAATTGTAGTTCAGTTGAAAATATAACTGAATGGACTACCACTACTCCAGCCACAACCACAACAGTAACTACTACAAAGGATCCGTGTGAAGGTAATATACATAATTTTAGAAAGAATTAAGGAAAATTGGGGCCAACCATTTTAATAACACAGTTTCAGAAAAAAAAATTCTAGCTTTAATAAAACCAATCCTTTGCCAGGATGTGTGTATAGTTGCATTTATAATCAAGGTTATAATTTTAAATTACAAAAAAATTCTTAAAATATTTAGTTTTTTGATGGATTCACAAAAATTGCATAAATAACATCTAGAATAATTAGTAAAATATTAATATTTATTTTACTATTTTACTTTAATCATGATTTCCAATAGGTACCAGATTTTTATTGTAACCGAGTCCATCATCTTATACACATCGTAACCAAATTAGTTAGTTACGAAACTATTATGTAGTTTTTTTTAAATTTATTTTGTTTGCAGGAATTGTAAATGCTCCTTCAAGTTTATTTTTCCCTCCGTATCACTTGAAACCGTATCAAATACGAGCGAGATGGTCCAAAATAAATTCTCCGGTACCATTGAAGTTCAATATTAGCTATTACCATATGTCATCACTTATGGGATATGGCATTACCGAAAATTACACTTATAATATCCCAAATTTAATGCCATGTAAAGACTATGCGGTTTGCGTGGTTGTTTTATTTGAAGGATGTGGACAAAGTGAGATCAAATGCAATAATGTTACAACAGCCACAAGCAAGTATTATTTCAATATAAAAATAAGCATGTCCTAAAACTGATCTGCCCCTTGAAGTTTGGCAATCACTAAGAGCTTTGCTCAAATTTTCACTTGTGCTGGCTGGAAGCATTGGAGCATGTTACACTATTCTTCATAACTGAAACAAGCTTGGAGGTAATTGTTTTTAAAAGTTATTGAATTAGAATATCAAGTAAATGTAAAAATAGTCATAAATCATCTATCAAAGTCGGGTTTTTTTTCAAATAACTCAAGCTAAGAAACCAATTTTGGTAATATTTCAAAATGCCAGCATGCACGTCATGCATACATTCCAATAGCATATCAACATGTTGATCTGAAAGTGCCCTTTGACCTTTGATAATCCATCTATTAATACCGCCCTCAGCTGCATGAAAGCTTGCAATAGTTTGAATAGGAATTTGTAATACTTTTCTTTAGTTACTTGAACATTAAGGGCCAGTTTTTCCAACAATCTTTTAAGTCTTAATCCTGGATTATCACGAACATGTGACTGATTTGGGCCAATGAAAATTCAACAATATAAAGAATATCTAAGATTAACGTTAATTTATTAAATTTTAACTATTGTTGGAGAAACTTGCCCTAAATTATACTATTAGTATTGCATTAGTAGTTTAAAATTTATTTAGTTTTTTAAACTATAACTACAGTCACCTCTGAGCTTGGTACTGAATTTCCATATTTCATCATGCTGTGCATGCTCAATTTCTCGAGCATGGATTTTTCATCTTAAATCATCATCATTGACTATAACCAAACCATGATGATTTGCTTGCTTTGATTTTTTTTCCTCCTGATGTCATGAATTCTGCATGTCACTATCATTCCGCATGAATCTGATAGAAACATAATAATTATGTTATTAAATTTTAATTAAAATTCAGTTTATATTTTTCAGGTCTTAGTGAAACTGTTGTCCAGAATCTCACTGCAAATTGCAATGCAAGAGAAGCTCATATTCTGTTTAATAGGCCTATCACAGACTGTCCAATACATAATTATAATATAACAGTAAATGATACAGAAAATACTGAACATTGGGCAAGTATTTAAACAACTGACTTGTGAGATAATTTAATTTATGGAAGGATGAATCCTATAGTATGGCAAATTGTAATTAATTTATAAATTATTCTTCTTTAAAAACAGGTATATGCTAGTAATGAGAGGGTACATTACACAATAAAACGCCTGAAGCCTTTTACTTCTTACAATTTTACGGTAAATACTATGATTTTAAAATGCATTTTTGACTGATTACATGTAGCATAATTACTTGAATTATTGATTTTCTTTGTCAGGTGTGGGCAGAAAATATGACTTACTTAAGCCAGAGAAGCTGGGCTACTTGTAAAACTAAACCTAGTAGTAAGTTTATTATCTTCTGAAATTAAAAAAACTAGATTGTGTTTACAAAAATCATCTTATTTTTAAAGAACCATCAAAAGTGAGAAACGAGAAAACAAACTGTTCTGATGCTACCAATATCATCTGTAACTGGGATGTTCCTGAAACATTTAATGGAGAATTTGGAGGATATTACATTAAAATTTCTCAATGTCTGAAGGAGCATGTAAGTTTTTCTTTCAATTTAAACAATGAACAGTACCACTATTATCTAATGGTAATTTTGTATTATAGAGTAATTCATGTTTACCAATAAACTCAAGTATTTGGATGGGAAAAAACTATAAATATAAAGGACAACCTGGTACCACATATAAATTTACGGTAGGACAAATACTTGATGTTCATGTCAAACAAATTGTTTGTAACTTATATTGAATCTGTGATTACGATTTCAGATTCAGGCCAAAACAGAGACGGTAGGTCTTGGCGATGTAGCAGAAGTTTTTTGCACAACTCCACCACTTGATAACTGTAAGCTAGTAATCCTATAGTTTCCAGTAACACAATTTGTGCTAGTTTTATACTGTATTTTTTTTTTTAGCTTCGGAGATTATCCTTCTGGTAATAGCATCATGTTTGATAATTATTTTGGTTATTATCATTTTGGGCTTTGTACTCGTTGCACTACAGCGTAGAAACATAATGTAAGTTATGGTTTTGTGATCTTTCTGCACATGAGCAAATGTCCTACGACGCCATCTTTAGTTGGTACTATCTGGTACCTAATGTTCCTCATTGGCTCGTTTTGAGTCCTCTATTGGTAGCTTGGAATTGGGTTGAATTCACAAGGTTGCTAATTCAACTGCGCATGCTCAGACCTCAATATCCCCCATTAAAATTTTTTATAATCGTCAGCAGGCGGCGTTGTTGTATTGGCAATTACATGTCTTTTGCATCCCCCTTCGCAATTTTTATGGCTAGTCACCAGGTGGCGCAGCAATTAGTTGATCTCGTGAATTATCGAATGATAGCACGTAACTCTTACCATATCATAATGGAAAACCCAAGTTTTGAATTTTTGCTTTTACGCTCGTATTTTGATTGCAATAACATAGTACCTAACATGCTCTTGTAATGTGAGGAAGAGATGAAGTCTTACCTGGATATAAAGGTTATTTTCTCTAAACTACTCGTTGTTGTCACTTAGAAAACTTCCATGTCATTGTGGTACATTTGGCATGTCTGAATGCCAAACCCAAACGTCTAGTTCCATGTCAATTCCATTCAGAGCAACTTCCAAGTGAGTAGTTAGCATTGTTTGCCTATGCTCAGGGGCAGCAATTGCTTATAATTTGAATTTCATAATTATTTTAATAAGTTATTTTCCATAATCTTGCATCATTTGATCATATTTAAAGCTTTACTGTCCTCAAGAGATTTTGTTCCAAGTTAGGGCTACAAGCACGTGCAAATTACATTTGGTTTGCTGGTATATGCACGAGCACTGAGCACCATTTTGGAACAAAATTTCTTCAGGGAAAAATCTTTTAAAAATAAGGGCAAATAATAGTGAGAAGGGGATAGAATTTTATATTTTCATCATGTTGCCATAATTCCGAAATCATGACTTCTATAATTTACGGATAGCTTCAGCTTTTCGCTATGGAATAATTAAATGTGTTGAATTTCAAAGATGGCAAGTCCAATTACGACTTCAATGTCTATGCCCTTCGCTAATTATTGGTCTTCTTTTTTAAAAATAACTTGTTTATAGGTTAGACTTTTTCCCCTTCAATCATATAGTAGTTATTGATGAACAATCTAAATTATTTCTAATTAGACCTGTTCGCCTGGTGGATTTTGAGGAGCATTATCGGACCATGTCAGCCGATTCATCCTTTAAATTCTCTCAAGAATTTGAAGTAGGCTGAACTTGTCAATATTTCAAATTATGAATCCTAAATGAAAATATCAGTGGAATAATTTTTATTCAAGGAATTGAATTTTGTAAGTCCTCAATGGCCAACTACTGTGGCTCAGACTAATGAAAATCGACCCAAAAATCGCTGGATTAACATTTTACCATGTAATTACAATGCATATTTAAAACAAAATATGTGAAAATTGCATCTCTTTTAATATTTATTAATTTTGTGTTTTAATATAGTTGATCATTCGAGGGTTAAATTGCTGCCGATTGCGGATGATGTTTTCACAGATTATATCAATGCTTCATATATTCCCGTGAGTCTAATTTGGAAAATTCTGATTAAGAGACTTACTTGAAAATGAAGCATTTAATAAAATATTGCAGGGCTATCGGTCACAGCGTGAATTTATTGCAAGTCAAGGCCCATTACCAAATACCAAGGATGACTTTTGGAGGATGGTTTGGGAACAAAATTCTCCAATGATAGTTATGGTTACCCAATGTACTGAAAGGGGAAAGGTATTTAATCTTTACATATGCCATCGAAAAATAGGATATTTGAAATGTTCATATTGTAAACTTGTTTAGTGCTAAATTTTTTTTAATGCTGATCTTATGGAGCGTCCGGTGCAAACTAATTTTCTCAAATAGAAAAATGATGTTACAGGATGAATTTTAACTTGGTGCAAAATGTGTTTTTTATAACGTTTACTATTGCCTGACAAATATCTTGTAGGGCAGCATTCCTATTTAAAAATAATTCCTTATAATATTTCTTATAAGGATTTCATCCCCTTACAAAAGGATTACGACTAAGGCCATTTTGTTTTTTTATTTATTTCGCAAATTTTTTAAATTTTAAGTTTAAGTTTAAGTTATGTTAAGTGCATAACAGTTAATCTCATAAAGTTTCAAAACAATTTATGCAGCCATTTTACCGTAATTAAATTATTGAGAGGCAAAACATGCACTAATTTGCACGTCAAAGGAATGGGCTCTCTGTATTATCTAGGAAAATACATTGGGAAATTTTAGAATGATTTATTTAACCGATTTGATCAAATGATATGATGATCAATGGCGAGTGAGAAAATGCTAACATATTACCAAAGACGATGCATCATCTTTTAGGCTGCATGTTAACCTATGCATTTTTCTCACTCATAATTATTTTATAATGAGAGAAATATTCTGTAGCTTATTTTCAAATTTTCCGGAAATATTCAATTGCAATAATTCAATTAGTATTAACTTCAAGAAATACAAAATGATAAAATTGCGTAAATAGTTTTTTTTTTTTAAAAAAAGATATTTAAATTTTTTTAAAAAGGTGAGGGGGGGGGAAAAGAGGGAGGTTACTAACTTACTATAGTATACCGGGTAAAAGTGTTAAAAGTTACACTAAAAAGACTAATTTCTTAATGCAAATTTAGGTTAAATGTGAACAGTACTGGCCAGAGGATCGGGAAACTCATTATTATGGTGATTTGGCTGTGACTTTGAAGTCGGAGTCAATTTTGACTGGATACACACTTAGGATATTTGATTTACAATTGGTGAATATATTTGCATATTTAGTTCATATAAATAATATGTCTTGTTTTTAGAGCATAGATCCATAACGGAAATAGTATAGTTGATTTTTAATCCATGATGTACAGAGGCTCCATGAGATAGGCCAATATTGTGTTTTTAGATTCAATGATGGTCTTTTTGTAGAAAATGCCAATCATCACTTCTCCCACAGCAATTGATCTGTCAGATCTTTTGGAATTGATTCCCCGAAATCTCGAAATAGAAAAGGTAAAAACGGAACTAGAAAATTATACCATGCAAATTGTAATTATAGCTGGTTTTGGTTAGGTCCATATGTGTCATGAATCTAATAACCAATGTAATAAACAGTAAAATTAGAAATTATAATTCTGTCCCTTATTCCATATATTTGAAAAATTCTTTTTGTTATTTGGAAATCCATTAGTTACTTTCAGAAAAGACCCCTTAGGCAGCTCATAATGCAATTCCCAAACCCCTTCTAGTTCAAAATCCCAAACTCAACCCTGCAAGTCCTCTCCAACGAAAAGGCTGGGCACTGTAAAGAACTTTTTGCAGTACCTGTGTACACTACGATTTAATTACGCTAATTAATTACACATTTTAAGCCTATGCTTAAATAATTCATTTTATTCCAGGGCTCTCGTACAATGGAGGTTAAACAAATGCACTTTACGATGTGGCCGGACTTCGGAAGTCCGGAGAATACATCTCTCTTGTTGAATTTCGTTGGTAGTGTCAGAGATCACATGCCGCACGAATCTACAGGCCCAATTGTAGTCCATTGCAGGTTAGTTAACATTCAAGATTATAAAAATCTTTTTACAAATGATAAATATAAAACGTTTAAATATTTTATTTAAAATGAAAGGTCTGTAATACAGCCCAAAGTTTTGACCTAATTGCAAAAATTGCCTTTAAAAAACTAATTTAGCAAAATGCATTATTTAAAAGAAAAGGCCACTCTTAAAATGTCTTTTATAAACAGAAAAGGATGGGGCAGGAAATGCAAGTTTTTTGCATGATGTCATTTATCAAAAGTCCCTTAATAGAATAATTAATTATAACGAAGAACAGGTTAGTACAAATGAAGATACAATAATATTATAGATCTTAACCGAAAAAAGTCAAAGTACTGGATTAAAATGAATGTAAATTCAGTTGGGTTACCAAAGTTGCCTTCTGTAATTAATCGAATATTGTTATTATTTTTGAATTCAAAAAATGGCTGCCATGACAGTTTGGAAAAGTCAAAGTAGTATCAGTTAAATTGATCATTTGAATCTTTCCAATTAGTGCTGGCGTTGGTCGCACTGGTACATTTATTGCTGTTGACAAACTAATGCAGCATATCGAAGATCACGATTTCGTAGATATTTACGGAACTGTTCGCGAGATGAGAAATTACAGGACCAACATGGTCCAAAGTGAGGTGAGTGTTCCTGCCACAATAAAAATGTTATAGGTCTAAATAAGATGCAAAAATGTAATTATTTTATTGTTGACTTTCAGGATCAGTATACGTACATCCACGAATGCGTAAAAGACTTATTGGATGACATGCAGACTAGAAAGTCTGTTAGTAAAGACAACGGTGAGTCCATAGTTGACATTATAGGCATGGCCCAAACTAACCCTCCTGACGTAATTGAGCAAGTAGGCCTAGTTACTGAGACAACAGCTCTGTTGTCAGTTACAACTGCAACATCTGCTTTGACTGCTGATACGGTTGTATCCGATAATACTTCTTTGCTGTCTGAACATTGTGTACCTGATTGTGGACCACTTGTTCATGCCGAAACTGTTGACTCTTCTGGTAACAATCCGCTTTGCTTAACCAATACTAACAGCACGTTGCATGATATCGATGATACTGCATGTAATAGACCAGCTGATCAAGCACCGCCTGAAATCAACTTTGGCTTAACCGACAGTACCCAAAATGAATGTCCGGCTTCGGACGTTTGGTTTTTCTAAAGTGTTTGTGTGTATTTTCATATATAGGTGAATCTGAAGTATATACCAATATTGCTGCTATGCAGCTGGTAAATTTGTGATGACGTCATGTTCTTGTCGGATGTATTGATATCGAATGTATGTGTGCTGTTATCAGGAATGTTCTTATTGTTATGTAACCATTAGTACATTAATTGTATTTTATAATTTTATAATGTTTGCTAAGGAAGATTTTAAAATTAGCTTAGCTTAAGGGGCTATATAGTATTAAAAAAAGTTTTAAATTTGTATGCGTTAGGGGTCGTTCACATATTAAGTAACACCGAAGTGGGGGGGTGGCAGGATCGCCATTTCAGCATTTCGCAGGGGAGGGGGGACAATTAAAAAAAATCCTTCGAGGGACCAAATCAGTGAAAATGACTGAATGTTTACATGCATTTTAGGGGTGCAGCGAAGGGGGGGAGGGAAAGACCATCATTTTCCCTATAATAACCCCTCTTTTTTTAAATTGTCGAAATTTTGTGGGTTTCCACCCCAAATCTCCCTCCCCCTTTGGAAATCCTGGCTGCGCTCCTGATGCATTTTATAGGGGCAGGAGTACCATCGCCTTCACATTTCCCCCCCATCCCGAAATGACGGGAGTACCCAATGAAAAAAATACTTCAATTAAATTGCAGTTTTTTTCGAAAAGCTGCAGTCTTAAACTGCAGTTTTTCTGTGTACTTATGAAACAAAGCCTTGCATAATTT
>JAQIXP010002421.1:0-15152 GCA_034700285.1 Proteroiulus fuscus
AATGTGTACCGGTAGTTAACATGGAGATTCCCATAGGAGCATGCATTTTCTAAAAGTGTGGACAGCCCCCTTAATTAGTACGAAACTCCAGACTAAAGCTGATGTAGAAAGGGGCTAAATCTCAACTTAGTTCATGGTGGATCTCTTGGTTTTTACTAATCTTCAACTTAAACCAAGGTTTAAATTTTAACCCTACTGAATTTCTCTCCACTATTAATGGTTTCAAAAACCCATTTAGTACAATTTTCGCCTCATGATAAATTAACCAGAAACGACTTGAATCTTATTTTTCCACTGAACGAAATAGGCCTACTCAAAATAGGTAGGTGGTTTGTTACTTACCTCAGTTCCTATTTCCTCCTCCCTTTCCTCCGGTAGCAGTTCCTCATCGTTATCATTTTCTTCCTCATCGTTGCTTCCAATGCTCTCCACTCCTCTCTCTTTAGCATCTTCCAAATAGTTTAAGATTTCGGTCCTCGAGGCCCCTTCGAAGATGGACTTCCTGGGATGTCCGAGAGATCCTCCAGCTGCATTCATCCAAAAGTAGAAATTTCATTTATGAATAAAAATACACACACACACACTGTAGGCAGAATCCCAAATACTGTTGGATTGTGAAGCTGTACTGATGTGAAGTAGTGAAAAGAGAAAACGGATGTGGGTCACGCAGTGTGAGGCCACCTGGTGAGGCTCGTCTCAGCTGCAGGAATCTCTGCCGTTGCCATGGCAACTGCCTCTCGTCATTGGTCGATATTGGACCATAGTCATGCAGTTAATGGGAATTTAAGGGTGGGTGGATGATGTCGTGGGCGAATTTTGGACTACTCTTCTGGATTTGATGCGGTCGTTTTTGTGAGGAAATTTTGTCTGCAGTGAATGTTGTAGGGGGCCTACGTGCGGGGGCAGAGGTCTCATTCCCCCCCCCCTCCATCCTCAAATAAGGTGGGACGACGTGTTAATATAATGCGATTTATATAGTCATTTCTGGAGTGATTATATCTGCTCCCATTTTCTTATCAGTTTCTCATTTAATGGGCCTACATGCGGGGACCATTAGGATTTGCCTATGGGAATTGTCTTAAGATTGATGTAAGGGTCTACTGATACATCACACGTGGACACACGTGACCATCTTGTTTTTTGTTTTTTGTAAAAAAATTGTTTGTGTTTGATGAGTTTTTTCATAAATCAGGTGTATACATGTACTGTTCAACTAAAGAGAGAACTGATAAGTTATGATTAGGTTACCAATAAGCCTGGTGAAAAAAATTTTTGTCTAAAATTCAAACTATTCTACAAAAGAAATTTAACATTTAATGCCTAAATTTTGAAATTTTTGGAAAGCAATGTTATACCAAATCATTTATAGTTTGAATTTGGTACTTGGTCGGTTTATCCCAAAAGCCTGATTATCTGCATGTTAGGCAAGTCAGCTAATTTTGTGAAAAATTCAAATTATTCTTATTCTACCGGTACTAGAAAAAATTCAAAATATTCTACTAGGAAAATTCAAATTATTCTACTAGAAAAATTCAAAATATTCTGCTAGAAAAATTCAAAATATTCTACTAGAAAAATTCAAAATATTCTACTAGAAAAATTCAAAATATTCTACTAGGAAAATTCAAAATATTCTACTAGGAAAATTCAAAATATTCTACTTGAAAATTTCAAAATAATCTACTAGAAAAATTCAAAATATTCTATTAGGAAAATTCAAAATATTCTATTAGGAAAATTCAAAATATTCTATTAGGAAAATTCAAAATATTCTACTAGGAAAATTCAAAATATTCTGCTAGGAAAATTCAAAATATTCTACTAGAAAAATTCAAATTATTCTTATTCTACTAGAAAAATTTCAAAATATTCTTCTAGAAAAATTTTAAAATATTCTACTAGGAAAATTCAAAATATTCTGCTAGAAAAATTCAAAATATTCTGCTAGGAAAATTCAAAATATTCTACTAGAAAAATTCAAAATATTCTACTAGGAAGATTCAAATTATTCTACTAAAAAAATTTAAAATATTCTACTAGAAAAATTCAAAATTTAATGCCTGAATTTAAAAATTTTGCAAAGCAATATTATTCCAAATGATTTGTAGTTTGAATTTGGCACTTGGTTGAAAGCCATTTTTATTAAACTAAATTTTAAAGTATTTCGTGAATAAGATATATACCCTATTCAAATAAAGAACGAACTGGAAAATTTGAATGAACTAATGATTATTTTACCATGTAGTTTGGTTACCTTCATGTAAAGAAAAAAAACTCGGGCAAATTAGCTAGTTTTTTGTTTAAAAAAAATTCAACGTATTTCAAAAAAGTTAAACTTTAAAAATAAAAGTTACAACAACTAAATTTTTCAGAATTTTACAAAAATAATTTTGTTATATTATTTTGTATAATAACGCTTCATTTTAACTGACTTCATGATATAATTATTATTTTGTATTACATTATATATAGGTATGTTCAAAATGTCCGAAAACAATATTATTTTTATTTAGGAAAGCAGGAAAAGTTTCATTAAAAGTCAACTTAATTATTTTACTATATTTAGTGTCAAATCTTTATGACTAACAAATTTTAAAAAAAAAAAATTCGGATTAGCGCTTTTCTAGTTCACTGTTCTGTTGAACAGGGCCCAAGTTACCCATAAACTATCCCAGGCAAAAATATGACGCCTTCTGCAGGCGTGCCCTGCCACTTAAAGTAATTCATAAACTTGAATGCCTAAATAGAACAGTTATATGTGATAGTCTTTAAACTTGAATTTGAGAATTCTTTTCAGTGTCGATAACTGAGTATGCATACAGAGGGCATCTCGTTTAAGCCTAGGTTACAGTGAGGTCTACTATAATTCCAACCAGACCACTAAATTTTTGAATTTTTTAACCTAATTTTTGTGGCTTGAAAATGTCCGAATGGCCTCGCGTTAAATCCAATCTATTTTTTTGCGCCATCTCTGGATGATAAATGGTAACTCTCCAGAGTTTCCTGTTGAGGCAATGTGTGTCAATTGAAGAGAGAGAGAGAGAGGGACTCCACACATGGTGGTCTTTTAATGTTTCCTATTTTGAGCTCTTTAATATTTTGCGATTATTATTGATCTGTTTCGCCAAATGTAGGTTAGTGGTGCAATGAACACTTCCTGTCTGACATTGCCAATTGAGACCATGTGTTTTGCTAAACGAGCCTTTTGCTGCTCTGTCATTGGTCCGACCTCTAAACATCTCGGACGTTTTTTCCAACTTTTAACAATTTATTACTTTAACCTAGTAACATTTTCTGGAATGGAATTGGAATGATTTGCATTTTATGTACGGAAAAGGGCCTATTGAGATTGGCAGAAAAAAAAATTATATAACCTACATTTGGAGATGAATAATACCTTGCATATTCAAATCTATTTCCCCGAATAGAAATATTTTAAAGCGGAACCATTTCGTTTTTGTTTTTGTTAACAGCATTGTTATTTCGCGCGGGGGGAATAAGTACACGAGCAAAATTGATGTGTTGTGAAAAGTACATTTTCCCCCATATTTACTTTTTCTGACATTTGCCAATGGTTCGTGAAATCTTTGTTTGCTCTTGAAGATTTGGACATTACGTTATTTTGGTTTTAAGTTAAGTAATGAAAGGCTGTTTTCATACTTCAGCTGAGGGTTGTAAATCATTAAAGGTCAGAGGTAGAAATAAACATTTTGTGAGTTTTGCTACTCAGAAGTTATCAAATATTTACTAAGATTTTTCATTCATGTTTCATGGTTGTATGAATGAAATGTACGTTAAATGAAATATAATATTGACTTACAGGAGTAAGTTATTGATTCTGGTACTTCCTCGTAAACTGGTTCCCCTATTTGCTCGTAGAGATCATCGCTAGAGTAGTTCAGGGAGTTCCGGTTCTGGTCTTCTTCTTCCTCGGAAGTTTCTTCCACGGGAATCGGTGGCAAGGGCTAAAATGAATTTTACAAAATGTTTTCATTTTTTTCTGTATTTTTTGAAAATAATGTGAAACTGGAGGAAGTCTTTGGTCAACCTAATGCACTGCACAGGAGTAGATTAACAATGATCCAGAAAAGCAATTCAATAAGGATCATACCGATGGCTTAATTCACAAGTAGCGAATAAGCCAAAAGTTGCTTTTGAGATGATAGCTTTTTTATGGAAAAAAAGTATAATTTGGAAATAAACAATGTTAATAGGTGGGAATTTGGTGAACAGAGGAAACAATATATATCTATTTTATAGACAATGTGCTAATTTTGGTTAAACATTCGCTAGTTTGAGTTTGATAATTTTGCAGGAAAGCGACATAAATTAAGTGTGAAGTAGCACATGTGCACATCCATTAGTTTGCCTATTGAATAAAGTGAATACAAAAAAAGTAGCCAATATTGTCACGTTCGCTTCTTGTATTGTTATAAAAATTCAGGTCACGAGAAATTTTTAAAAGATAAACTAACGAATGGTACCATTCGCTACTTGTAACTTATAGGAATAATACCTTGTTGGATATTCGCCACTGTTCACTTCTGTAACTTTAACAATTATTGGTTAAATTAATTTCTGTAACTTTAGGTTCATTAGGGACACTTCCAGGATCACAATGGTCCACTCGTATCATTTTTGATAAACTGGCTCATTCGATACTTCTGAATTAAGCCATCGATGTTAGTTTGCATGATTGAAGGATCTGCCTGATGACGTCTTTTACAACGCCACAGCAAACTCCATTTTGTGTATTTATGCAGCATTTTTTTTCTCACTTTGATAAGTTTTTTAGGGTTTATGCTTAGCTAACTCAATTAGCTTACCGTATTGATACAAGTATTCAAATTTTAATCTTACCTTATTGTATTCGTTACATTCCGTTACTTGCTGTTCCATTTCTGACGTAGACATTCCATCGTGATAAAGATCTTCTAAACTTGCATTTTCACTCTGTGGACTTTCTGGATCAGCATCCTCCGTGTTGGCCTTATGCAAGCTGCACAGATGTTTTCCTTCAAAAGTTGGCCTGGGCAAGAACTTTGGCATGGATCTCAGTTTGGCAATGTCCAGCTGAGTTCCACTGCTGGTCACTCTCGAACTGTTGCTTTCGGTGTTCCAGCGCTTTCGTTCGGCACCGAAGCCATTGACGTAAACTGGCTGCTGGGTTAGGTCCTTGCACTCGTATTTCTTCGTATCGTCCGAAGGAGAATTCAGATTGTTTGGACTGCAGAAAGTGGTCAGTTTGTTTGTTGAAGGGTCAGTGAGGGCATGGAAGGAATCACTTCTGCTCGGAGTTGGCCGTGTCCGTGTTTCCGACTCGCTGCCCGATTGGTCGCTCGCTGCTATTATCTGGCGCTCTGATTGGCTCCGTCTCAAACTTGTTTTTCTCAATTCTAAAAATATCGTGAAATTATTTTTTGCGAAATATTTTATTTTAATGGAAAATATTAATTGAATTGCAAATCAGAACTTATTTCTGCCCCTTGTAGACGCGCAATCACTGCAAGCATTGAGTAAAGCACTTTTGCCAACTTTAACGGGGCAGTGGCAAATTGTCTATGCAGTCAATAATGTTTGAAATGGTTAATTGGTTTCCGGTTTAGGAAATATTTTTTCCACGCGTGGCGCTGGCAACATGTACTCACAGTTTCTTTTCATATGCAAAATAATGCTAATCGAATCCCATTTATTTTTATGCTAATTTCTAAAATGTGATACGTTTTTTCTTCGTATTTTAAGTATTATTATTGCAACAGTTATAAAATTAAATATGTTATGCTGTGCACCTATGGTGCAGGTTTATTATTATTATTATAAAATTAAATAAGATAAACTTTTTTTTCCTTTTAAAAGAAATGAACTTAAACTTGTAAATAATTTGACTTGTATATGAGAAATAATTAACAGGGTTCGTACACTTCCACATCAATGAAATTCAAGGACTTTCCAAGGATCATTTATTCACTTTCCAAGACCCTTTTCTGTTTTGTTTTGGACTAAAACGTCCATCTTCAAAAATAAGCAGGGTTTCCACCAATTGAGTTCCCTGACTTTCCCTGACCGCTTCCTTAAATTTTCCTAACCATTTCAAAACTGTTTCCATGCTGATGGTATGGACAAGTGATTCCATACTTGTTCAGACATTTCCCCTCGACATTTTATTAGTAGGCCTACTGAAGGTATTTGTAAAATCCCCTGACTCTCCTTTATTTTCCAGGCAAAAAAAATTATATTTGTTTTCCTGCTAAAATATAATCAAAGTGCACTAAAAGGGATAAATAAGTTATTTACCTCTTGATGCTGCTGTCCTGCACCTCCGTCTGGCAGCTGAGTAACCAATGCTCCCATGGTCAGTCTGGCTGTCTCTGGGCAAAATTGGAGACGTGGGCTTTGGCTTTGTCTCCAAGTCCAAAGTATTAAGTTTTTTAACAGGGCCTGGCCTCTGATCCCGATTTTGTGTAACTTGACCACTGTCCGGACTTTCGCTGGACACGGAAAGTCCATCGTGGTACAAGTCCTCCAGGGAATCAGAGTCCGTAACATCGGAAGTGAGTTCCGGAACACGTGCCTCCTGCTGATTGGCCAGGATTGGATGGGCCTCAGCGTCCGAGTTGGCGGAAGTCCGGTTGGACAGAAAATGGACGTGTTTCTTCTGCTTTTGCCGCAGCGTGCCCGTCGAAGGGCTGACAACGTAGGTGTCGCTTCCGTCGGCCTCTGAAGAAGTACCCGATTCATTGAGGAATGGAGCCTTCTTGAGAATGGGCTTGAGATAAGCCGATAGGTCGCTGAAGTTGATTTTAAGATTCAAGCGGCTCGAAGAGGGCGGAGTAGGAGGAGGGGCCGGATCGGCCTGACCAATGGCTATCACAGTTTGACACGTGCGGCCAAGTTCCTCTTCTGACTCGCTGTCTGGGTCAGGTGCCGGACTATTGAAAGTGACCAGTTTTGGCGTCGGACCGGCTATCGTGATGGTGGTCTTGTGTTGCTGACCAACCAAGGTGTCTACAATGGAAGAGGAATTTGCAAGTTTCTGTTGGGAATGACCTCTGTTAAGGTGTTTTCTGCCGTCGTCTGCTTCTTTGGCGGCCATTTTGTTTTCCTCGGTTGGACGAAGGGGAATTTTGGGCGGTTGCTGGATTTCATTGGACACTTGGGCGGGCACAGGAGATGGACTCGAAAAGGGTACAAAGGACGGTATGGGCGCTCTTTGGTGACTGTTCTGCGGGGTCAGAGTGCCCCGGACTGTTCCGAATAATCGAATGCGCTGACCGCCCAGCGATATGTCGGCTGCATCGTCCGAATCGTCCCATTCCTCTGTGGCGCTGTGGACCTGCTGCATGGGATATCCTCGGTATGTGCCGGTGGGACCTGCAAGGATTGGTAACCAAGAACAGATGTATGGAATGATTTTGGTCATTTTCTCAAGTGCCATGACAGTTTTGGAAAATCTCCATTTAAAGTTAACTAAATTTATCCAAGTGCAAACAACAAAGCAGAATATTCCGCTTTTTCGTCATATCCCAAAATGCATTGCAGATCAGGATTTTCTATTCATGTCTGTCTCTTGCAATGCATTCTGGACTAGACAGCACTTTGCGTGAGCAGGTGGGCATCGACCTTTCTGCTTAGACATGCGTTAGGGGCCATTCAAATATGACGTCATCAGTTTAGGGAAGGGGGGGTTTATGGGTAAATTCTTCAAATGATGACATGGGAAGGGAGGGATTAAAATGAGAAATTCTACATAAGATGCACACACCTCCAAATTGTTAAATATGCTGAAGGGATGTACTCTTTTTCATTTTCAAATTTCCATTTTTTATCAGATTTTTTCAAATATTTAAAATAATCTGCTTGTTTTTATAGCAAATTGAGCATTTTAAAGGGGAAATCTCAACTCATTTAATAATTTTAATTTAACATTCTGGCTACTTTTTGTGGTTGTTCTTTGAAAATAAATGTTGTTGAGGCAGTTGTCAATTTTTTGGGAATCCTACATAGGATTAGGGGGGATTTATGGTCGATTCCTACTTATGATGACGAGGGGTAGGGGGTACTAAAAATTAGTTGTTTTGATGACGTCATATTTGAATGGTCTAAAATTCAGGAAAAATACAACACAATCCAAGAATATGTCAAATTTGACGCCATCATCTGATGACGTCAAAATTATCCAAGATGGCAGTACCAGTACTATGGAAAATGTCTTTAATTTTAAAGATGGCGTACCTTTTAGAACGTTGTTCACTGTTCTTCCGTCAAGACTCGCACAGACGTCACCGGGAACGGAAATCCTGGCTGGAGCCGACCTCCGCTGCAACTGCCGTTCGTTCGCTATCAGTTCGTATGGATTCACTGGACATTCCAAAATGGACCGCCTTTTAGAATTTTCTTTTTCCCTGTAAGTCTGTCGGCCGTCGAAGTCCACTCCCATGGACGATACGTCGGACAGACGGTGCAGGCGACTTTTGGTAGGCCTATCGATTTCTCGAAAGTCGGCGTTGGGACCAGTCACCATTTTGGAATGTCTGTCGCCGATTGTCCCTGGCCCGTTCAGTAACGAGGGCCTTGTCGCGTGTTTTGACCGTTGACTCTTCGTGCCGGACACGGAGGCCGTTCCAGCGTCGCACGTGCAACGGTTCCGGTGCTTCTTGGATTTGAAAAGCACGTGGCTCTGGTGGTGCTCGCACGTGCACGGACACTTGTACAAGGGGGCGTCTAGGGGAGGTGACGTCACTTGCTGTCGGTACGGCTCCCAGGCATAGATGGCGCTTTGGAGCGATCCCCGCTGGCGATGACCGCCCCGGACGTTAACCGAAGAGTAGAGGTTTGGGTAGTGGTGTGGGCTTCTACCTGCACTGACCGTCCCGCTTTCGTACCGGCACCATGCCGGGTCCCCCGCGTAGTGAGGGTACAAGGGCACCCTGTTTCGGGTCGTGTTGTTATAGTACGCTGGCGCCATAGTGGGAACTGGGCCGTACCGCTGAAGCTCCTCGAGGTAAGCCCGCTGCTGAAGTTGTTGCTCGAATTCTTCATTTGCTTCTGGTTTCTGCTTACGCTTTGAACCCAGGCCAAGATACTTTTTAATCCGGACACTGTTGAAGGTGCCGCTTTTGGGGGTCTTTTTAGGCGATTGAGAGACCTGCTCCAGGTGAGGGTAGCGGTAGCAGTTGCGTCGGGCCTTGTCCGATAGCAGCAGCTCCTCCGAACGACCCAATGACGCTTCGATCTGTTGACGCAAGAAATCCATGGTTCAAACATGGACGCACAGAATCTGCAATGAAAAATCGGACACTGTGTTATCATAAATGGACATTTTCAGAAAATGGATCCCACTGGATCAAGTCCATCAAGGACAAATCCACTGTGGATCTGCCCATTTTCGGTGTTCTATTGGCTCTGGCTCTGAGCTAAAAACTGAAATAATATTATTGTTATAATATTATCCTCGAACTAAATTAAATTAATTAAGTAGTCATTGTGAAACTGTATCACATGCATTGTGACTGGGTCTCATTTGTATTATCGTAGCACTTGTGCATCACCTGTGTCACAAATTGTAGCACATGTATATCTGTATCGTGAAGGTCTCACTTCATGAACAGTTATTTTTAAAAGGATAAGCATAACAAGTTGATATGAGAATGAGAAATTTAAAATTTGACAAAATAATGCCTTCAAGAAAAAAAATCTGACTATAAAGTTCGGAGTTTGTGCAAAATGCATTTTCGTGGGAGCAGAGGTAATATATGCACTACAGTTAGGATGAACCGCTCTATCGGGGATGTGAGCAACTTAAGTCCGCCATTTTAGGAATCCCAGGTCACTTCATTTTAAATGTCAGAGTATTGGTTAATCGTCTACACATAATTTTTCTTGTTATACCATATTATTATTATTTTGATGAATCTCATTCCGGTATTTTTCAGTGTATTTTACAGTTGGGCTTTATTGCAAAAATGAGGGTTTTTTTCATTTTGCCTGTTTTCTTGTTCTACTTTGGAACCAGTTGAGCACGAGGCTAGCACGTGCAGTATTGAGCAAGTGTCTAGATAATATGCACGTGCAACTCTCGAGCCCAAAATGCAGATAAATGGAACAAATGACGTATATGGTCATTTTTAGTTTGGAATCCCAAATAGGTGGCACCACACGTGGCATTCGAACTACAACTGCACTGCACCTAATGGTGCTGTCTGACCATTAGTTGAAGGTTTTTGCTGACCAAGCAATATGTATTACATTTGATGATTAGCAAATTTAGCAGTCCTGTTTTGTAAACACTAAAACTGCACTATCTTGAAGAAATTTTTGTTCCAAATTATGACTCAAAGCACTTGCCAATTACATTTGATTTGCTCGAATATGCATGTGCAATGAGTCATTTTGCAAGAAAGAGTTTTTAAGAAATCATATTTTAAATAAAAAATAACTTTAAAAAATATGATTTTTTCCAAAAAAAAATTTTTACTTAAAAGCCCTTATCATCTCTATCACTATAGCATCTCTTAAAATACCAACATCGTTATAAATTTGGGTGAAAGAACAAAATGGCTCCCTGCTGCAATTAATATACATGTAAGAAACGGATACAGTCCCAAATGGGTTTATAGTGTGATTATAGTAATATGAAATAGAATACCATGAGTATGCATGTACAGTTTTAATAAGTTTAATGGCGTCTGGGGGGCAATTCAGTCCATCCATATTTTGAAATTGTTTTCGTTATTGTTGTTCAATTAGGCTTGCAGTTTTTTTTCTCTCTCTCCCAAAACTCGCCACAATGGAATAATGGGGTTGACTTGGACCACTTTCTTCATTCATGATCACAATCAAGTTATTCAAATGTGAACTCTTACACCGAGCAGCTTTTCTTTCACCTCTACTGCCGAGGCGGCCATCTTGGGTGTCTCGAAATAATTATAGATTCGCGTTTTTACACGAGTTAAAAAGTGAATATTACTTTTTTTTTTAATCCAAATGGTAAACTCGTGTAAGAAAGAATATACGAAAAACTGGATTTGTTTCCACGTTGAAACGTTTGCCCTTTTAGGTCAATCGAAATGGCGGCCACCTACGGCGCTCTCTTTTTCTCGCAAATCCAGGTTAGGCGGAGGATTTTTTTTTTATTTGGATGCAAACACGAATGAGTGCAGCTGAATGTGCTGCGTTGTTCATGAACACAATTAACGAAATTTGCTGGTCAAGTGTGACCGGTGCAAGGTATTTGTTACACCTGCAGAGTCATGCACAGGGACACCCTGTACAGTCCTACTATACTTTGCATTGTTACAGAAAAGTAGGTTTTTTAGGCCTAGGATCTGTAGGTTGTTCTATTTTCTTGTTCAACTATGTCTTGGTGGCACCCCTGTATATATTATGTTTTTGCTCTATTTTGTGGTTTTGCTCTAGCCCTTGTCTAGGAGACACCCCTGTATTTGGCCAGCCCATAAGCCTTCTAGAATACTTTTGATATTTTAGATTTCTTAGGAGATTTTAGACTCTAAAGTAGGTTGCTCATTTTAATATATACGTGGTCTATATGAATTTGAAAATGAAAAAAAAATCTAGGTCGAATTCTACAATGGAATTAAAATTGGTTCAAGAAAGTTAATTTTGCTCAGTGCTGAAAATGGGCTGGAAATCAATGTATTGCGAAATTGGAACTGCCAGCACAATAAAACATTATGTTTATGCAGTTTTTGGCATTGCCCATTTTATTTTTCAAGTCTGACAGCTCCAGCTTGTACATATTTTGGTTTATAGTTGGAATTTTTCATCTGTGACCTTACATGTACTTGAGTAATTAGACAAATGGGGAAGGGGGAATTAATGTATCAATTCGCATTGCCATTTATTGAACTGCAGCTGTGCTAATTAATTATTTAAGTTGTTTTTTAATGTATGGCTCTCCAGTTGGAGTTAATTAATCCAGGTGCATGACTGGAATAGATCAGAATTTATATCAGTAGTATGTACTGCACTGTACTGCGCCTGCCACTCAAATTGAAAGAAACTATTGCCAAAATATCAGATCAGAGGTAGAGCGTAACAGATCTTCCCGTGGTATAGGCCTAACTCTGTCTTTTGTTGGACAGTTGAAAAATGATTGGGTGCACTGAAAGTACTTTTCCAAATGAAAACATAGAGCCG
The DNA here is from genome assembly GCA_034700285.1 of Proteroiulus fuscus. Taxonomy (NCBI): domain Eukaryota; kingdom Metazoa; phylum Arthropoda; class Diplopoda; order Julida; family Blaniulidae; genus Proteroiulus; species Proteroiulus fuscus. Next base: position 12,157 of record JAQIXP010002421.1, read on the forward strand.
AAGCGCCATTTTGTAGCTGGCGTTATGTATTTATCTTCTTTTTGCGTCCGCCATTTACTAAAGTGGCATACAGCAAACTTTGAGACCAGATTTTTAACCTCAGAAAAACTACAGAAATTATTATTTAAAGGACTGTCTCACCTTGAAACGTGTGATTTTTAAATTATAGACTAACGGTAGTTGAGAAAGTCATTGATGTTAATATTTTCAACAGACTTACAGCAGAAATAATGTTTCCAAAAGACATGCTATGCGCCATTTTAACATTTTGATTTATTCATTTTTTTCCTTTGGGGTAGTTGTGTATTGAACTGTACTTGTACAAAAGTGGCCTCAATAAATTATTCACTCAATGCCCTTTACATTGAAAGGCTTGCAAAAACAATGCATCTCCTAAGATGGCCGCCAACATTGCCTCTAAGTTAACGTTAGAGGGCGCTGTACTTAACAGCAAAAATGGCGCAAATTCATGTAACTCATCAAGTATTTACAAATAACCACTTATTGATTTGGTTGATAAGATCAATTTCCATTTCTTTCATCATTTTTCTTATTTTCATCATTATACCAATGATTTGTTACAAGGTGAGACCGTTCCTTTAAGCTTAATATTATTGCTTGGTTATTTATTTGTAAAGGAAACACAAATGTGTGACACTAATACCCCATTTCGATCATGATCTATATAGCATTGATAATGACTGTCACTTTTCTTGTGAATGTACGTGGTTAAAACAGATTTTGTTGGAAAACCCTTGCATGTATTATAATGCTGGAAAATTTAAATGTATTGCAAACTGCTAGAAGTGAAGATGGCGACTTTCTGGTTGTATGTACTTTTTTTCCCCCAAACTTCTTTTGGCTCATTTGCATTTTACGGTGTTTGCATGCATGGTGTCGCACCTGTCGCCAGGTAAAAAACCAGTATTTCCTCTCTCCCCTGTACTCATTAGTATTCTAGTGATTGGACCATTTCCTGTTGCGACCTGAAACAACCTTCTCTCTCTTCTCACCAGTACAAGGCACATAAAAAGTAAAACTTGTTCACTTCCTAGACGAGTTAAGGTCAGAAGGTAGACAGACAGACAAACTGAAATTTATAGGCCCAAGAAAAGAATAAAAAGGGGAAAACTGCCCTCCATCTTGTTTATATATATGTATCCAAGATCAAGTACATGCTGCAACCACCACCTAGTGGCTAAAAAACTTACAAGTGTGGTTACAAACAATTCGGCTTATTATTTTTATTTTTAAACAAATTAAACTTGTGCAATTTTATGTGAAACTATTTACAGCATTTCAATATACTGGTACCTAGAGATTTTTCAAAATAATCCACTGAATATTTCTCTCATAAAAAATGAAAGTATGTGAGAAATATGCACTTTATTGCTTCCTAAAATTTCGTTATGTGTTAATGGTTAAGTGTGGTTAAAAGTAAAAAAAAGCAAATGTTTACTGCATTTCAATGTCTGTTAATTCTGAAAATATTATAAAAATGCGCGTAGGCCTATTTTATTTCGATATTATAGTTTGGTCGATATATCTGTGAACTGGCCTTCTTAAATTTCGCAGCAGAACAAAATTATAACGAACTGACGAGGATCAAAGATGGCGGCTTTCGTGATTTACTCTCATTAGTTTTTTTGCAAAGCTGATAGTAGCAGGCAGGAAATAAAAAGGAGAAAGAAAAATTGCAGTTTTTATGAAAAATGACACGGCTTTACCTTAGATTTTGGCAAGTTTTCAAAGAGCTAGCTGGTAATTATGGTGGTTGTTGTTGTTGTTGTGCCAGATGCATTGTGGGATGGGTAAGGATACGCTCGGTTAACTGCATATTTTATTATTGTATTGATAATAAGTATAAAAACTATAAATAGAGCCTAAAATAGGCGTTTAGCAGTTATTCGGTTTGATGAACAAAATCTTGACCACTGACCAATCTGGTAACGACCGTTTCAACTGACCAAACGTGTTGTGAAGCATCAGTGATTTAACGGATAATTTGACTTTATAACTAATTGCAAACAAGCAGGATTTTTGCATATATTCAAATTCTAGTTCACGGTTTTAAATATTTACTAAATACAGTCAGTGTATGTACAACAATGGCTTCTTTCAAGCTGTGTAGGTTCTTTATTCAAGAAGGCAAGATTTCTCAATGAAAAACCGGTTTTTCAACGGGAAAATTGCCTTGCTCTTAACTGGAACTGGAGGCCAGATGTATTTTATAGCAAATGAGAACTTTTTTATTGACACAAAACAATATGGCTTCAGAATGCTGCATAGTATCTGAAATCTGCTTCTAGGTAAAAGAGGGTTATATTTCCCATTGAAAAAGCCATCTCTCGATGCAAAAATTGCCTTCTTTTAATTTCAGGGAAAATATGTGGATTTTGTTACATTCCTGCCGGAGAGTAATTTAATAGCAAATAAACAAGTTTTTTTAATATACTCAAAACAAAATGGCCTTAGAAAGCTGTATAATATCTTTAATCTGCATGCTTCCAGTTAAAAGGAGACAATATTTCCCATTGAAAAAGCCATTTCTCAGTGGAAAAAAATTGCCTTCTTTTTATTTCAGAGAAAATATATGGATTGTGTTACAATGCTGCCTCAGGGTAGGCTAATATAAAATTGAAAGCTTTTTTAATAGACTCAAAACAGAATGGCTTCAGAAACTGTATCTGCTTCCAGTTAAAATGAGTTAATATTTCCCATTGAAAAGCCAATCTTTCAATAGAAAAATTGCTTTCTTTTAGTTTAAAGGCAAACTACATTGCTTGCATTAGTGTTGCCTCAGATTAATAGCAAAGGGAAAGTTTTTTTAAAAAATAGATTCAAAACAAAATGGCTTCAGAAACTGTATAATATCATTAAGGGGGCTGTCCACACTTTTAACAGCGTGGGCCTATGGGTATTTCAATGTTAAATTCGTTTTCTTCAAACTGAAACAACTCAAGAACGGGTGAAAGTTCAACGATGGGGTTTGATTT
>JAQIXP010002422.1:0-15151 GCA_034700285.1 Proteroiulus fuscus
CTTTAGAACGTTTTCTTTACACGTGCTCTCAATAGATGGCAGTGATGCACGCCCATCTTATCCTCGGTATCACTATATCTAAATGACTTCCAACATGGCTACTTTCAACTATCAAAATTTTTGTCCACTTTGGCATGTTTCAAAATTAATAACTATGGAATGGGGATTATAAATTAAATTTCAATTTCTATGCACTTTTTGTTTTCCCCCCTTATCTTGCCAAAAATGCTTGAGTTAAGGAAGGACTGTCCCTTTAAAAAGTTAATATGACATGGTGATATAAAAACATGCAGCAAATTTACCATTATATATAAGCCTAGTCGGTTCCAATGATTCTTGGTCCTGGGCCCGCCACCTAGCGTCAATTTTATTTTCATCGATTACAGTTGCCTTTCATGGGGGGCTTCCATTGGCTCTCGGTAGCATAAGGCAGGCTGTAGGTTAGGATTTGTCTACTTCTAAAACCAAACATACAGGCAATAAGTTAGGATTTCAGCAGCAGACGAATCCTAGCCTAAGGTTCCCTTAGTTTCCTCAGAGCCAATGGAAGCTCCCATGAAAGGCAACTGTAATCGATGAAAATAAAACTGACGCTAGGTAGCGGGCTCAGGGCCAAAAAATTAGTGGGATTGACTATAGCCAGTAATCTTCAAAACTTGCTGAAGTTTAAAGAAGACTCATAATTTGTTGAGGAAATGTAGAACTATGTTGACTAGGCTTTTGCATGCAGCGCCATCTGTTTCCTTTTTGGCTTCACTTCATTTTAACGCGATAGTCATTTAGTTTTCTAATATTAGTTCAGTGATGCCAGATAAAAAGCATAAAATAATGCGTGCCAAACATTCTAATTTATCCAGACCAATAGGCCTACGCCATTCGTTCCATTCGTCTGCTTAAAATACGTCATGAGGCAGGACCTTCAATACTCTCAGGACTTTCAAAAGTACTCCTATAATGCACCACTTACCAAAATAATTCACCATTTTTGGCCATTTGGTATTCATAATAGATGGCGCTGTATGTCTATGGCAAATAACATAAGCCGCCATTTTAGTATGGGCCAAACTATAACTGAAATTATTCATCACAGATGGCGCTTACTTTTGAAAGTTGTCTATTACGCATGCAACATCATTTGATACATGTGAATGGCTCACACTGATATGGAATAGTTCATCTTAAAAGTAAGAAGTATTGCATTATGGACAATTGCTGCCTGATGACGTTAATTTTTGTTGCTGAACTTTTGAAACCATTTTTTTAAAAATAAATAACTAGACAGAATATACATGTTTGTGAAATTTTGGGAAATTCATTTTTTTTCTAGCTATATTGTCCATTGTCAAAAAAATATTTTTTTAAGTGTGATTGTCCCTTTGATTAATTTTAATTATAAAAATCAATTGCATTTTAGCCTTGAGTCTACAACAGTAGACTCGATCTGCCTATTCAATTCAATGCTTTCTTCTATAATTACCATTCAAACTTAAAATAAATTTAAACAAACAAATTAAAAACAAATCACCCTGCATAACGGAATTCATTTTGATAATAGAATGCAGTTAATTTTTATGACCTGTTCACCTTTGACCTTATTATTTGGGACAATAAAAATTAAATGCATATTTGCGTGCAGTGTTATAACAAGTATTAATAAATGCAGGTGCAAATATTATTCAAATACATAATATTACATTAATTATTATTATTTAAGTAGATACTGTATTAATAAAATAATTTGTATTTTTCTATATCGTATGCTCTACTCATTTGCCCAAGTCATGCAAAAATAGTAATTTATGACATTTTCATACCTTTGCTAAACTATGACTTAATGACCTGATAGATCATAGATTGTCTATATCAGTAACGTTCAAGCATAAAATATATACCCAAATTTTTAAATCTTTATTTCCAATTGAAATATACGATTTATTTCTATGATTATCTCATAAAAGAAAAGCATGACATTATACACCATGTCATATGTACATGTCATGTCACGACTGCAAATAGGCTATATGACTTTTTATGACATGGATATTTGGCAAAATGTATGACTTATGATAAAAAGCATGACTTTTATGGCTATTTATGACTTTATGACATGGATATTTGGCAAAATATATGAATTATGATAAAAAGCATGACTTTCATATCTATTTATTGACTTTTAAGGCCAAAGTAACTATTTTATGACTTTTAAGGCCAAAGTAACTATTTTATGACTTTTAAGGCCAAAGTAACTATTTATTGACTTAAGGCCAAAGTAACTATTTTATGACTTAAGGACAAAGTAACTATTTTATGACTTTTAAGGCCAAAGTAACTATCGTATGACTTTTAAGGCCAAAGTAACTATTTTATGACTTTATGACATGGACACTTGTGATAAAAAGCATAAATTTTATGAATTTATGACATGGCCATCTGACAATATGTATGACTTATAATATAAAGCATGACTTTTTATGGCTATTTTATTACCTTTGCCAAAGTCTGAATTCTATGACTAAATGACATAGACAGACTCTTATAAAAAGCATGACTATTTATGACTATTTCATTACCTTTACCAAAGTATGAATTTTATGACTTTATGACATGGATATATGGTAAAAATGTATGACTTACGATAAAAAACTATTTTATGGCTATTAAAGTATAATTTTTATGATTTATGACATGGCCACCAGACAAAATTTATGACTTATGCTAATAAAGCATGACTTTTATGACCGTATTTATTATTTTTGCCAAAGTATGAAATTTATGACATAATAACATTGACATATGGCCAAATGTATGACTTCCAACAAAAAGCATGACTTTTTATGACTAATTTATTTCATTTTTTTAAAAGTATGAATTTATGACATTATGACATGACAGTCTGACAAAATATATAAGTTAAAATAAAAAGCATGACTTTTTATGACTATTTTATTACCTTTACTTGCCAAAGTATAACATTTTTTAAGACTTGTTCGCCTGACAAAATGTATGACATATAACTGATATAAGTCATACTTTTTTATCATGAGTCAAACATTTTGTCCGATGGTCATGTCATAAAGTCATGCAATTAAGTTATACTTTAATAGCCATAAAATAATCATGTTTTCTATGGTTACCCACACATTTTGCCAGATATTCATGTCATAAAGTCATAAAATTCATACTTTGGCAAACATAATAAGCTAGCCATAAAATGTCATACTTTTTATGACTATTTTATTACATTTGCCAAAGTATGACTTTTATGACAAGGACATCTGACCAAATGCATGACTTATGATAAAAAGCATTACTTTTTATGGCTATTTTATTACCTTTAGTAATGAATTTTATGACTTAATGACATGTAAATCTCACAAAATTTATATGGCTTATGATAAAACGTAAGACTTCTTATGACTATTTAATTGCCATTGCCAACGTATGACTTTTTATGACTTTATGACCTTTAAGACACCATGAAAAATAAAACATAATTGGATCTCATGAAATGGGTTCACAAAATGGAATGGAATGTCCCCCTGGCGGCCATTTTTTATGTTTTTAACAGGAGATTGGTTTCAAAGGGAAAGTTTTCAGACAAATGATTCATTACGGCGGCGCAGACATTAAATGGGGGGGAAGTTAATGGTACAAACAAACAACCAACCCCCCTCACCCCTCCCCCACTTATTATACACCCTGATGTAAGACGATTTAGGGTGTGGTTCAAAACGAACATTCTTGTAAAACAATAACAAAAAAAAAGAAGACCCAGGCCAGGATAATATGCAATAACCTTGAATAACTCAGGCTGACTCATGCAGAACTCCTGGGGTGAAGGTCAGGGTTCAAAGTACACATTAGGGAAGGGAATGTCCTTGACACCATTAATTCAATAAAGGTTTTTGAAATTTACACAAGCACTACAGACAGTAAAAAAAATGGGGCTATATTTCATATGCTATAACAATTAACAGTTTGCAACTCCCCCTATCGCCAGACTTTCCTCCTACCTCCTTACCAGACCACCTTTAAAAAAAATAAAAAATGTAAGGAATTTTTTAAAGATGACTCATGCCTTCTGAATCTGGGGTTCAGAAGCTTTTAATTATAAGCCTATTTAATTTTTGAGCTTTTGACAAGAATTTTCAAAAAAAAACCACCAAAAAGTATAGCTAATATTAAAAAAATGTAAATAAATATATAATTAAATAGAAACAAACAAAAATTTTAAAATACACACACACACACCCAGAAAGTGCAAGGCATACCATTTAAAAATTGCAATTAATTAATGTTAATTGATGAATTGAAGACTGATATTAATTAATGGAATCCATTCTAATTAGTTGTTCCATAAACCTATAATTATGATAATGGAATGGGTCATTGTATTATGAGTCCCTTAATAATGGGTCCCATTGCAATAAGTTGCTCTCTTGGAACATTTCATAGGTCCCACAATAATGGGATCCAATGCAATGAGAACAATGAGACATTACAATGTGAACAATAGGACATTGCTTTATGAATACCTAAGTAATGGGACCCATTATAATAAATTGCCCCAATGGAACATGCTTTTAGAGACCTTGCATTAAGAATCTTTTAATAATGGGTCCCATTGCAATCAATGGAACATTGCATTATGAATCCCTTAATAATGGACCCCATTGCAATGAGTTGTTCCTTTGGAACATTATTTCACAGGTTCTATAATAATGGGACTTAATGCAATGAGAACAATGAGACATTGCATTATGAATCTCTTATTAATGGGTTTCATTGCAATGATTTGCTTCCATGGAACAAGATTTCACAGGTCTCATAATAATAAGACCCAGTGCAATGAGAACAATGACATTGTAGGCCTACTAAGAATCTTATAACAATGGGTCCCATTGCATTGAGTTTCTCCTTTGGAAGATGATTTGATAAGTCTCACAATAATGGGACCCAGTGCAATGAGATTAATGGGACATTGCATTATGAATCCCTTATTAATGGGTCCCATTGCAATGATTTGCTTCCATGGAACAAGATTTCACAGGTCTCATAATAATAAAACACAGTGCAATGAGAACAATGGAACATTGCATTAAGGATCCCTTAATAATGGGACCCATTGTAATGAATGCTCCAATAGGGCATGCTTTTAGAGATCCCATTGCACCGTGTCCAATTACAAAGAGAACTCATACAATTATTCCAGATTCCTAAATTTTTAAAAGACATAATTTTCTCATTTAGTCAAACAAATGTCCCATTACAATGGGTCCCCATTAATTTAATAACTTTCACTTTTGGTCTCACAAGTCTCATTAGTCTCTTAAATCTCACTGGATTTTCTAATGAGACCAACAAGGGTTGAAACATGAAAGGGGAAATTGTCTCAGTCATAGTTGGATTACTACACGCTAAGGATTATTCCTGACCAACCCTTCTTGACACGGTCCTTACATTTCCAATTAACCGGTGGTAATTAGACTTTTTTAATAATTGTTTATTCAACCCAAAAAACTGACATTTTTATTACTGTAAAATTAAAAAAAAATATTTCATTTTTTTTTTTAAATAATAAATAAAAATGGCTATCAAATTTTAACCATGACAATTCGTGCGTTTTTGTCACATGAAATGATTCTAAATGTGCTGGAACATTATAATGAATTCCATTGAAAAAATTTTATGCAAATAAATTTTGACAAATTAGCAAATAGAGTTAGCGTGAATCCGCACTACACTACTAATTACTCAAGACAATTGGATAAAAATCCATTTTTCTCAATTTAATTATTTGAATAATTACAATTTTGTTAAATTATAATGGATTCTGTTCAGATTCATTACCACAAATCCATTGTTTCTATTTTAAATGTTTCTACCTTGAATTAGCATTGTAAAATGGGGAAAAAAATAAACAAAAGAAAGTAAATGAAAAATGGCGGACGTGATGTCCATGTGGCTCCCTCTATCCCATTTTCCAAACAAGTTTTTTTGTACCTTTTCTAAAAAGGTGAGATGAATAAAACGAGACGTTCACCTGAAGATGCTCATCATTTTAAAAATAACATTCAAAGAGGATTTACAAAGGTGCAAAACGAAAAAAATAAACCGTTAGTTTCAACAATTTAACAAACTTGTTTTAGTTTTTAAAAGTGTTTGTTAGCAATCACAGGTAAGTTGAAAATATTCATTTTATTAATAATTTCAACAAAAAAATTTAAAAAAATATTTTTCTAGTTTTGATTACTGAGTTTTTAAAACAAACAATATTTGTTATCAATGTAACAAATAGGAAAAATAAATTATTGACAATTTTTCCACTTTTCAAATTTTCAATACACTTACAAGAATTTAGAATTATTTTTCTAGAATTTTTTAAAATAATTGATATAAAAGTACTAATTTTATTTCAAATAAATATTTAGGATTGTGACACAAACTGCAATGGAACAACAGAAGCATCACCACATTACATTATTTTTACTTTTTGGAATATTTACTCTTTTTGTTTCCTGCCAAGATGCATTATGGGTAAGTCCTCTATGTTCTCATTTAAGAACATAAAAATTTCTATATTATTAAAATAAAATTCGAGAAAAACCATTTCTTTTTATTATTTCTAATTGCCTAATTTAACTTATGAACCTGATTAAAAAAATCCCAAAAAAGATAGGCCTACTTTGATGACTTAATTCACAAGTAGCGAATGAGCCAATTTGTCAAAAAATAAGATAAATAAAAAATTGTGATCCTGGAAATGTCCCTAATTCACCTAAACATACACAGAAATTACTTATAACCAATAATTGTTAAAGTTACAGAAGTGAAGAGTAGCGAATATCCAACAAGGTATCATCCCTAAAAGTTACAAGCAGCAAATGGTACCATTCGTTAGTTTATCTTTTAAAACTTGCTCGTGACATGAATTTTATAAGAATACAAGTAGCGAATGAGACTTCATTCTAAAGGCAAACTAATGGATTCGCTACTTTACACTTTTATTTATTTCTTTCCTACAAACTTGATCAAAATCAAACTAGCGAATGTGCATTTTAAAGCTTTTTATTTCTCAAATTACTTAATTAATTTTACTAGTTTAATTATTTAACAAAAACTAACAAATTCCCTATAATATATATATATATCGTTTCATCTGTTCACCTAATTTCACCTTTTTAACATTGTTTATTTACAAATTATACCTTTTTTCCATAAAAACGCTATTATCTCGAAAACAACTTTTGGCTAATTCGCTACTTCAGAATTATGCCATCTACCTGTAACTAAATTGCCAACAATCACATGTCTGGTATGGTCACAGGCCAAACCAATGCATTTTTTTTTAAAGTTAAATAGTCATAACAAAACCGTTCTGTAGTGTGTTACAATATTACATTTAAATACAGTATTTTTCAGTAGTTCAATAATTAATTAATCTGCCCAAACTAGTATTTAATTATTAAGATGTGTTTTGGGTGCATTGGCTCTTGACTCTCTAAACATCCAAATTTGCAAAACACCAAGTTTTTTTAGTTAACAAACCGGAAATTATTTAAATTAAAATTATTTAGAAAAACTGGACTTATTTTGTGGTTAGAAATTATAATTATCCGGTAAACAATTCAAAATGTATGAAGTCAATGAAAAGTACATGCAAACAAGACTATAGTCAGCTAGGCCTAGTTAGCTAATTTTTTTTCTCATAACTTACACCTACTAGTCAAGAAGGAAATTATATGTCTGTTCCATTCTGCTTTGAATCCATTTTAACACGTGTAAAATTGAGCTCGTGCAAAATGGAGCTGGTGCGAACTTGAGCTCGTGCAAAATCAAGCTGGTGCAAATTTGAGCTCGTGCAAAAATTGAGCTCGTGCACAATTGAGCTCGTGCACATCTGAACTCGTGCAAAATTGAGCTCGTGCTCAATTGGTTCCAAAGCAGAATGAAACAGCCCCATAGTTATATTCTTGACCACAAGGTTTAAATTATAAAGGAGAGTTAAGGTTAATCTTTAACAATTAACAGCATTAACAATTCTTAATCAAGTCTTCAAAATAAATATAACATAATCCAGAAGGTTGGAAGCTAATTTGTCAAGTCGCTTAACAGACATGATAAAAGTAAACTTGACAAAAATGCATCAACATTAAATGGATAACATTAGAGTAGGGGGAAAATTGTCCTATATTAATATTAACCAATGCATTTTTATCAAATTTAATTCTATTATAACGCAGAAACTATTAAAGACATCCACCCACAAATTGCCCAATTAAAATGATAAGTTAAATAACAAAATTATTATGTAATAAGAAATTTTTGACTCATCCCGTATAGGAAGTTGCATTCTATTTCCAGAGCATTACAATTCTAATATATTCAATTTAATGGTTCATTAACATGGCGGACGGAAGTTAACACACTGTCCTTATCATTTGACATGATTACATTTTAAATTAAAAAAATAAATCATGTTCAAGAAAATAGCAAGTATTAAAAACATATAAAATTAAAATGCAAGAGAAGAGAGATAATTATTATCCAATGAATTAATAAGCTATTTTTTTAAAATAAGTTTTAATTATAGATCTAACCATACAGATTAGCAAAATTAATGATGCGTTAATATACCAATAATATAGGTATGTTATTGGGATTATTGGCCGATAAACCTACAAAACACTAAATAAAGGGTTAAAGCTAATTGAAATATTTGCCAAACCAAAATTAAAGGGACAGTCCCTCTTTGTGACAAAAATAACTTAAAATTAAAGTTTATTAATTTAATAAAGAAGGGCAGACTTATTAATAATTGCAGTTCACCTATACCGTAATTCAGAAATCCAAGAAAGAGGATATGCGCCATTTTTATAATAGTCCCCCCACCCAGGCAGAATGGCGCTGCATGCAAAGGGGATTCAAGTTAGCTTCACTTAATCGCTATGGAATAGTTATGCACATTCTCTATTACTCAAAAACTTGTACACCATCAAGTTTATTATTAGAGGTATTGACAAAATGACTTGCAACATGGCTACTATCAACCATCGAGATTTTTTTCCACATTTTCATGTTTCAGAATTAATAACTATTGAATGGTATTAAATTAGAAATTAAATTTCAATTACTACGCTCTTCTTGGTTTTCCCCCCTCTTTCTTGGAAAAAAATGCTTGAGGTAAGGTGGGACTGTCCCTTTAATTGGCAAGTTTTTATTTTACTACTAAATACATAGGCCTGCATAAAAAAAATATTTTCATCTTGATATTACTATGAATTAAACATGCTTGTAGGGACACTCATAAAATGAAAACAAAATATTATTTAGAAATACAGGGTGATCATAAAGTCTTTTCCCTGCTCACAAAAAAAATTATTGAACGCAAACGTAGGCCTAAGTAAAAACATACAGTTTTCAGCAAATTTGTATGTTTGTACTTACCATAGGCTATAGTTTGTGTTCAGTAAGTTTTTGCAATCACCCTGTATATCGGTCTGGGTGCTCAAATGTGAGGGAAGGAAAGGGGAGAGGATAGGGGGAGGGGGGGGGGAAGAAATTGATATTTTGATTATGATACAACTGAAATGGGGGTGCTGAAAATCACTGGCTAATTTAAGTAAAAGTAAATGAAAAGACTGGGGGGGGGCTTCCCCCCCCTAACCCCATAGGCACTTCATCACCTGGTCGCATAAAGAAAAGTAGGCTATGTTACAAGTTAAGTTTTCAAAACTTTTTTTTTATTATTTCAGTCTAATCTAATATCGAGAGTTCCAGAGGGCGTTGCTGGCGTCGATTACCCAGACTTAACGGTGGTTCCTAAGCGCACGTCATTCACATGTCGCGATCGCAAACCGGGATTTTACGCCGATCCCGAAACGCGATGTCAGGGATGGCATTGGTGCGACACGTTTTTGATAAAGCACAGCTTTTTGTGCGGTAATATGACAGTATTCAACCAGAAAATCCGCGGTTGTGATTGGTGGTACAACGTCGACTGCGACCTGGCGGTGAGTCAGTATGTCAATAACGACGAACTGTATCAGCAGAGCGGGGAAGAACAAGAAGAACAACGGCGACAGAGAGACAAGAAAGAATCGCGAGGAGGCGCCAACACAATTTCCAACGACTTGGGTGCATCGCCAAGCGTCAACGACGTCTCGGTAACGGGCGGCGCTGTTAGACAACCAGGACTACTGGACTACGACGATACAGTCTTCGTCGCCTCGACTGCAGCGCCAATCGCAGAGACTTTCTTTTCCGCCCCAACGGCAGACAGCTTCTTCGCCGCTTCGTCTGTGGCGCCAATGGCAGACAATTTCTTTGCCGCCTCAACGGCTGCACCTTCACCGACGACGAGAATCCCCTTCACGACCAGTCCAGCCACCCGCGGCATCTTCCGGTCGCCAACGACGACCCGCGCCCCGACGCCAGTTCGCAATATTTTTGTGCGGCCTAATACGGGCGGCTTCAAGATCAACATCGCCAACGCGATTCCGATTATCTTTCCGCCTCCGCCACCGAAGCAGCCTTTTCAGACGACAACGACGACGACGACCTTCGGGCTACCTCCGTCTTCCGATGGGATCACCGGCCAAAGGATTGTAACAGAACTGCCCCCCACGACATTAGTGACAAAGCCGCGACGTCGACTTCGCTTCAGGACTCAACCTCCCAGAATCACCACGGCTGCTCCAGTGACCAACACGGCCAATCCGTTCCCTCCTTCCGTCGCGAATCCAGAGGTGGTCGCCGCGCCACACTTCTCCGACGTCGCATTTGCCCCACCCATCGGAGTGCCGGCCGCTCACGATGCATTCCTTGCGCCGCTGGATGTTCCGACTACGGCGGTCGTCCAAGACCTGTTCCAAAATACGGAGCCGCCCACGTTTCCATCGATCCGCACCACGACTTTTGCGCCCGCCACGTCCAGTAAATTTCCAGAGTTTCCGCCATTTCCCGGCACGACTCCGAGGCGATCCAGTTTCCGGCCACTATTCCAAAACTTTGATTCAACGGCCGGATCCGTTTTCCAATCGTCGTCGTCGGATCGCCCCACAGTCCCGTTTAATTTCGGCATTCCCTTCGGCGCTCGGATAAAGCCCACGGACAATTTAGATCAGGCTGCGACAGTGCGACGTAGCGACACTTTCGTCCCTGCACCAAGTACGGCCGCTCTCGACAGTGTGTCCTTCTCCACTCCGCCTTTCCTGCGCCGCCGGAAGTTCATCCAGACCATAAAGACCTTTCCACCATTTCCTGTCGCCACTTCTACGTTCATAGCGACCAAAGTCAGTCCAAATGACTTAGTCCAAGATAGTACGTCCACCATCGCCGAAGACAGCGGAAGTACTCAGAAGCCAACCAAGCAATTTAGGAAGACGACTCCAGCAGGAAGCACGTGGTCATCGCCGGACTCGTCGTCGTCGTCGTCGCAGTCGACCGACTTCCCAGTAACCACTTTCAGGCCTTCAGTTAACCTTGCGACACGCGACGACTCCAGTATCGCTCCCAATTCTACGTCATCTCACCTCGACTTATTGCAAGACGATATCTCATTGGCCTAATTAATTATACTATTTTTTTTAAAAATGATAATTGTTCATTCTAATAGAATGTAACAAGGCTTCACAAGCCCAAAAAAATGTTCTCCTGATGTCCAAAACGCATATTCAGTTTGTCCGGTTTATGTTTAGTTTGCGTATATAGTTTCCGAGTCGATGTTCTTTTATTTATTATATCCATTTTTTTCTCCATGCCAATGTTATGATTTCAGAATTTATGACTGTTCCCTGCTGTCAATAAGTGTTTGAAATTATGTCCCAGCTCTTTGTGAAACATCCTTGTAATCTAGCCACTCATTAAGTTCAACATCTTCGTCCTAACCAAGATACATCAGAATGATTTTTAATAAAAGTAGTTACTCATCTACATGCCTAAGGTGCAATGTTGCTGCATTCAAGTATAAAGCAAAATTCTACCCACTAACTCCTTTCCAAAGGACGGTTTCGAAAATGAGCCAATGAGGAGAATGAGGAGCTATAGAACCGCTACTATACTTCCCGTCAGCTTATCTTACCAGGAGGAGCTTAACCGGCACTCGCAAAGCGCTTCCCCGCTCTCCTGCTCTCTTGCGTGGGGAAGCATTTTTTGATGGCTGGATGAGCTCCTGGTAAGATAAGCTGTCGGGAGGATAACATTATAGGTGGCGCCACCTTAAGTTAGCGCATATGCAG
Organism: Proteroiulus fuscus; assembly: GCA_034700285.1. NCBI lineage: Eukaryota > Metazoa > Arthropoda > Diplopoda > Julida > Blaniulidae > Proteroiulus > Proteroiulus fuscus. Next base: position 12,240 of record JAQIXP010002422.1, read on the forward strand.
AAGGATCACAAAAAAGTTAATTCATGATTTTGCCAAAGGGTGCCTGCATTCACTAGTGAATCACATTTCTTAACCTTAGTAACACAAACGTGTGTTACTGAAAGTTAACAAATGTGAACATAACCAAATAGTTAACCTTAGTAGGCTAACTATCTTTGGTTATAAGCAATACAGGTTTAAATCTCCCTAGTTATTCTTCATTAAGATTAAGCTGAGTTAAATCAGCTATGGCGCTCCTTCTCCAGCCTTATTTTATCAAATCAAACACGTATTGAAATGCATGTATTCAGGTTCAATGTTGATTTCACAGAAACCAGATGTATAATATCCAGTAATTCATCATTTAAATTAAATTAAAAATTGATTTGCTGTTTCAGTCTTTATTCCCATAATCATAGAAACAAAATACTTAAAGGGACAGTCCCACCTTACCTCAAAGCATTTTTTGCAAGAAGTAGGGGGAAAACCAAGAAGAGCATAGCAATTAAAATTTAATTTATAAAATTACTAAATCAATAATTATTTATTTTGAAACATGCCAATGTGGACAAAAAACTCGATGGTTGATAGTAGCCATGTTGGAAGTCATTTTGTCAATCCCTCTAGTAATAAACTTGATGGTACAAGTTTTATGCGTATAACAGAGAATACGCATAACTATTCCATAGCAATCAAGTGAAGCCAACTTGAACCCCCCCCTTTGCACGCAGCGCCATTCTGCCTGGGTGGGAGACGATTATAAAAATGGCGCCTATCATCATTTTTTGGAAACATGGTGATTTCTGAATTATGGTAGGTGAACTGCATTTATTAGTAAGATTGCCCTTCTTTATTATTAATAATCTTAATTTTAAAGATTCATTTGTCACAAAGAGAAACTGTCCATTTAATTCAATTTGATCAGCTGGTTTCAAACTCGTGATTCAAAAGTTGATTCAAGATGCACCAGTCGATTTTCACAATAGGCTTATAATCGACAAATTTAGGTTAATTGTTATTCATGATAATGTAAATTCCCATTGAAGACAAGATGCGAATTAGATTAAATTTTAATTCAGGCCAAATGCATATTCATTTGGCTTCCCCATTGTAAAGCTGACCAGCATGTTGATGGTCAGTTTCATCATAATAATAATGAACATTTTTTGGTGAAAACAATAGAAATAAGGTATGGCGAGGTCATCAAAGGTCAAAAAAGAAACGAAGAAGATTCTAGAAGAAAAAATAACAGCTTTGGCCCAATATGCGAGTAAATAAAATTGAAATGCATTTCAAAATGGGAATTGAGGCTATTATATTATAAAAGTGCTGGTTAAAGAAGAAGAGGAAAAAAAGATGATGTGCTATTTACACACTAGTGTAAATACGCAGAAATATGTGGAACGAGTCCTAGTAATAGGTTTAACAATTCGAGAAATATGACAAGTGTAACTGGAATGAAACATACAGAAAAATTACTTAAGTGGGATTTGTTGAAGAGTAAAAAAAATTTAAAAACACGATTTTTCCCAAGTCATATATGCTAATGAACTTCTGTATGTGCTTTAAAGGTTGGGGTCAAGACTTAAACTAAATCGGTAAGTTCCCAATTACATATACCAAATACTAAAAAAAATTAGGAAAAGAAGAAAAATTCTGTACACAAATGAAGATTATTAAGTAAGATACATTTGTGTTGGTGTGAGGTCAAAACTGGCCATGTGAAAAATCGAGTCCATTGAATTTTTCACATGGCCCGTTTTGACTTCACCTCGACGTAGTTCGAAATCAAGTCAAGAAGTGGTAATAGAAGTATTTTGGTGTTGATATCGGATCTCGCGCAATTTGATTGTGATTAACTGCATTATAGGTTATAACCCAACTGCAAAAACCTTTTCTTGGATCTCATTTGTTATTCTCGCAGGTGCATTGCTACCTTGCATTGTGATCCTGCACACCAAAACGACAGGGGCTACCGCAAAAACGTTTCAGCTTCAGATCATGTGATCTAATGGTTACACGGTCATAACGCCAAAATAAGCCTAAATTTCCTAAATTAAATGTCATCTGACAGCTAGTCTGATAATGTTCACCAGCAAGACTACATCTGGACAACTTGAAGTAAGAAGTTTGTGTCGGCCATTAGGGGGCGTTCAAATATTTCGTAGCGTAGGTTATGGAAGGAGGCTTTTACATTTTGCTACGGTAAATTACACCAGGCGCGCCGCGAAGGAAGGATGGGTGGGGGGGGGGCGCTGGGGAGTTCAAACCTCCTAAAACCAAAATTTTGCTTATAAAACCCCCCTATTTTTTAAAAAAAATTTTGCACATTTTGGGGGTTTCCACCCCCAATCCCCCCCTCATTTGTAAATCCTGGCTGCGCCCCTGAATTACACCCTCGGAGCCGAGAAATTGATCATAACCATATAATTGGCTTACCACGCATTAAAGGTTATCGCTGACCAAGCGTTATTTACTTCCATTTAAAATAAATTAAGTGTTATGTAACTAACTTGTAAGTAGGCCTACTCTGTTTCTTAAAGGAACAGTCCCACTTTGTGTCAAATGAATCTTAAAATTAAGATTATTTATAATTAATAAATTAATAATAAAAAATCACAATGTTTCCAGAAAAAATGATAGGAGCCATTTTTATAATAGTCCCCCACCCAGGCAGAATGGCGCTGCGTGCAAGGAGGGTTCTACGTGGCTTCACTTTATCGCTATGGAATAGTTATTGCATTCTCTGTTATGCAAAAACTTGTACTCCATCAAATTTATTACTAGAGGGATTGTCAAAATGACTTCCAACATGGCTACTATCAACCATCGAGATTTTTGCCCACATTGGCATACTTAAAGGGACAGTCCCACCTTATGTAAAGTTATTTTTAAAAGAACAAGCAGAAAAAGTTGATATAGGAATGTGAAAT
>JAQIXP010002423.1:0-15149 GCA_034700285.1 Proteroiulus fuscus
AGAATGGTGTTAATTCATTGCAGAAGGTCCGCTTTATAATGTGTTATACATTTGGAAAATGTTGAAAGTTGGGTTTTGGAGAAAAAAAATAAAAACCAAAATTTGTCCCAAGGTGCCCCGGTTCCCCCTACAGTTAATTCAAATGGAGTTCGAGTTGCATTTTCTTGAAGATTGTAATAATAATTAAACAAGAGTAAATAAATATTGATCAGTCATTTAGCTAAACAAGTGATGATTATGAAATCTTGGCTCTGCTTACATAAATTTTAGTTTTTGACAGTATCATAAAACATTTTAAGCTTAGCTATGCGATTATTTATTGATGAAAGTTGAATTTAAATTCTAGCTTTAATTAAAAGCAGGCCTACTCTGTATCTATTCATACTGCAGTGGAATGTGAAGGGTTTTTTTTCATCTTTAGTTTGTGGTTAAAATGTTCCCAGCAGTTTTGGAGGCCCATTTCCATGATGCGTTGTAAAAGTTCGGTTCCTCTTGCAATTTTAATGACCTAGTAATTTGGAGCTAGATAATATGTAATGAGTGTCTAACTATACCTCATTTTGTTGTAAAAATGCAGGGTTTCTCACCTTCGTATATACAATGTGATAATGATTAACTTTTTTTTATACGGAGAGTTTAAATTATACATGCACTTTTTTATAGCTCGCAATTATTTTGTTATTAGTGCTTTGAGAAAGATGCTAAGGGGGTGACCTAACCGGGTGACGATAAAGATCATGGCTACCTGGATCTTCTTGAAATTTGAAATAACCCTAATGATTAGCATCATGGGGGGTTTAGCAGGGGGTAAGTCTCCCGTAGATTTCCTAGCTGTCATAGCCTAGCTTTGGCTATTATTATAATAGCCTTGGTCATAGATGCTTGTATTACATGAGACCATTGCCCCAACAGCATTTTTATGAGTGCTCGTATAGGCAGACAATTCTTTTAGCTACCTTATAAGAAGATACTCGTTTAGTGTTAGTCGTTGACACGAGGGCTTTGGCCTTCTTATTGTTTATTTGTACCCTGCATACACTATTGTTACTTAAGCATTTTAATGACCCATATGTATGTAATATGGTTGCATCAACAGATTGGATTCAAATGTTATGAAACAAGTTTAGGTATTTTGTTCTTTCATAAACAGCGCTACTTGTTAACATTTTGTTAATTTTTCATAAACGCCATTTTGCATATGTCGGACATTCTGTTATAAATGCAGAATTTAAATAGAATATTAAGAATTGTCTACGTGATGGTAGCTAACGTGGTAGCTATGCATGCAGGGTTCTCACTTGCCTGTAAGGTCAGGACTTTTTAACCGTCTTGACTTGAAGAAAAGTAGGCCTAACAAAAATCGAATATATACACAAATCATATTAGTAGGAAGCAACTATAAAACGGAAAAACAATTTGTTATAAAAGTGTATCTCACATAGACTTGACGGCAATTTACTCATGTTTATTCTAACGCAGCTGCATGAAGGGCTTGTTCATGAGACTGCGATTGGCTGCAGCCGCCATGGTGCCCCGCCCATGTGAAAGCCCCTCATGCATCTGTGGAAGAATACACATGGTTGCACGGCTGCAAAGTCTATTTGAGATAGATATTAGCAGTAGTGTATATTTTTGAATAATTTATTCAACATGAAATATAGTGTAGAGGCAGTAAGCATATAGGCGTGCGCAGGGTGTATGATAAGGGGGGCAAATATGTACCCAACCAGGCAGGGTACCCAGTTTGTGAGTACTTTAACCACTTGGCGGGTCTGGGGGGATTCTCCCCAGTTGCCGGAGGCGACATTTTTCTGCAAATAGTGATTTTTTTTCATTGTTTTCATGTGTTTTTTAGGGAAATTTCGCTCACAATTCTCACATTTGGGGGGGGGGGGGGCAAGTGCCCCCCCTGCGCACGCCTATGGCAGTAAGGAATTTTAGAGTGAACAATATGGGAAATAGTTCTCCATAGTCAGACTAACTAATTTATAGAAGAATATAATCAATCAATAATGTTCTATACCAACAAGGCAAACAAAGAAAAAGCAGCTCATAATAGCCAATAAGGCAGGTGCAATGTTGGCTATTCATAATTTTTTTCTTCTGGAGGTGTAAATTCCTGTAAATGTGCAGGTTGGTCTTACTATAGATGTAGTTGCAAACTTCGCTAGCTTTAAATTTGCATACAATTGAGAATTTTTTTTTGGTACTTGTAATCTTTTCAATTGTTCAAATTATCAATGTACAAACCTTTAAATCCACGTACTTTCTGTACGTTTTCATGCAAATGATATTTTATATCAGGTGACATTATTATTTGAAAGAGAGATAATGCTTTTAACTGCAACTCGCTTAAGCACAGGACATTTGTCCATCATTGGTCACCATGCATACGGGGATGGGAATGCTTGACATATTAAAAATTGCTGAGCCTAGCGATCATTTTTCTAGATTGGGGGAGGGGAGCTTTACCATACTATACCCCCAATAATTATGCCACTGCTCTGACGTGATCTATGTTGTATGTTTTGAAACTACCAATGTGACTAATAAGCCCAAAATTTTGTAATTTAAAAATTGTTAGCTATTATAAACCATAGATCTATACCATATCTTAATTTCTTAAAGCAAAACTGGTTTGAATATAGCCACAAAAAGCCCAATGGTTTATTGTTTCCTCACATACAAAATGTGCCATAAATTCCTGCCGGTTCATATATATTTTGAATCATGCAACCAACCCTCAATAACCCGATGTAAGAATTTTCGGTTTCCTCATTTCTTTCTGACTTAATGGAAAATGCTATAATCACAGATAAATATATACTCGAGGGGAATGTCTTTGAGTAATTATAAACTGAGCGTGCATACAAATTATACATATGGGTCTGATGTTTTTCAAAAAAAAGTTCACATAGCCCATTGATGAACAGTGGTTACTGAAGTAGCTCTGTAACAACCACTAATAATACTCAGATATAGCAATTGACTTTTTCGACTTGTATAATTATGTTTTTTTTGGTTTTTTTTTGCATTTCTTCAAAAGTTGTTTTTAACAGCAGGTAGTGCACCTGTGCAAAGAATTTCTTTAAAAAAATAAAAAAGTGCTTTCGCTTTATCCAATATTACAATCATTATGGTCATCACAGGCCTAATAATTGTGGAGTTGTATAAAGCCGGTTTTCATATATAGCACGTCCGGCATCCCATAACTATCTTGTTGGTGCCGCAGAATTTCGGCAGTTCAACACATTTGGCAGGGCAAAAGCATTTGCTTCAACGACTTTTGGGGAAAATATTTCTTCTTCATGTATGTATACGTGTATTCACTGGCAGGATTGATCTAAAAGTGCATCGACTTCAATAAACCATATTTGCCCTTTGGGAGAAATTCAGAGGATTTTTTTAGCATCGTTGCTTATAACCGAGCTTAGAGGCACAGTAAATGTGCATTGCTTTTATTGTATCTATAGATAGGCCCACCATAATAATGAAGGTTAGCTACAAGGTTCTATACCTTCAGAAAGGGTTTTAAGCATATAATACCAGTTCTATATATTTTTTTTACAAATTCACAATTAACAGAATGAATCGTTATTTACATAATTATGTTTAATAATTTCAAGTCAATTCAATTTTAATATCATAATTATCTTGATGTTATTTGGTAGAGGGTTATCCCGCTATCAGGTGAAGAGACTCCCGTGCACGTCAGTAGTGACTTAAACATCATTGTTAAATTGAACTAACAATTTTGAATTATTTTATAGGAAGATTATTCCATTGTCTTATAGAACTTAAGAAAAAGGACCAATAATAAGTATCCGTTCGAGCACGAATTTCCTTCACAGGATTGGAGTAAGCATGCTTACCTCCAGCGTTAGTATTTTACTTAAAATTATCTGAAACTAAATTAAAATTACAAGACAAATTAAGCCTCTCAAATAAACCCAAGCTTAATCCTTCAGACAGCAAGGATTCCCAGTTTAGAGAACGAAGCATCTCGGTCTCTTTGGCAGTCCTTTTGGTAGTTACCTTTTACAAATCTAGCAGTTTTACGTTGGGTCATTTCAATGGAATGTATATGGTTTATATTGAATGTATTCAAAACTGGAGTACAGTAGTCTAAAAGGGGCCATACCAACGTTTTGTAGCATGTTTCTTTAACGAAAGGCGATTTTTAATATTCTGTGAGCAAACCTCATTCGTTAATTCCCTTAATCAACTATTTGAAAGATTTGCTAGCTCATTCTACAAAAATGTATTAGTAATGTAAATGTCTAGGTACGTTTTGTACTTCACAGAGTCCACAACAACATTTGCATTTGTTGGCATTTCCATCTGATTTGAACATTGGCACTTCAAGCTTGCTGTGCCATTTGCTATATATTGCACATTATGTGCCAGCAATTTTTCGTAGCAATAAGGGAAGACAGACTATATTGTAAGCAATGCTAAGGACCCAAAGAATATAAAACATCTACGATATGGAAAAATACAGTCACATTCCAGTGCCAGTGCCAGAGTCAGGGGAAGTTGTAAGAAAACAGGGAAAAGTAAGAGTACGGGATTTTGAAGATTTAATTTATGATGGAACCTATGAAAGCCTAGTGTTAAACATTTACATCTTAAAATTAATTACATGGTTATTAGAGTTTTACAAAATATAAAAACCCTTAAGAATACTAGGCATGCTTGATTCATTATTAAAATGAAAGTTCTGTATTGTTTTTATTCTATTCCAAGGTAAAACCAAATTTCATGTAATCCATGCAAAGTATACGTTTGACTGAAATATAAATGTCAGTTAATTCAGGTTAATAAACAGTTTTCACAAATTATTGGCAGTCCTGCATTTTGATTATGAATATACAGGGTCAGGTGTTTCATTTAAAACGTTCCAGCATGGGCAACTTCAGTGCCGTTGCAACAGCTCCTGAAATGAACTATGTGCCAGTAAGCTAAGGTAGACAGTATCATCACAGTGTGATGACATATCGACACATAGTTCATTTCTTGAGCCTAGCTATAATGGGTTCTATTTGTTAGAATTACACAGCGTTACTAGAATTATTAGTATAAGCAGACAAAGTTAGAGTAGGCCTACTGAATGATTGAAACCTATATACTAAGTTTATTATATTCACTTTGTGTTTATGGATCGGTTAAACCTCTTCTACACTACTGGAGCTCAATCGTTTTAAAAGTTACTTTATTTGGATTTCTTTTTTCAACAAGTTGTTTTTTTACGTGATCGCTCATAATCCTAAATTTAACTTAGGGGTTGTCCATATAAATGACGTTTGAACAAAAACTATAATTGATAATTAACCCTCTCCCTCCTCTCATATCACGGGGAGTCACGCCTTGTAGCAATTTTGGACCCTCCTAACCCCGCTCCCCTATAGTGCTTCGTACCCAAGTTAAAATAAATGTTTCGTAGTGAGAATATACACATGTATTTCTGAATACATAGGCCTATGTTTAAATCAATTTTTACATCTTAATACACAAAACAAACTTTAATAGCTATTGTATTATGGATTTAAATTTATAGTGTTATTTTGAGTAGGCCTACGTATTAATTAAGAATGCAATTTAATTGCTAATGCTATGGTGACTTAGAATTTTGAAATGGAACATTAAAATTTTTTAAATTTGGTTTAATCTCCAATTTTCAGATTTTTAATAGAATTCAAATTTTATTATTTTGTTGGCTGGAATGTTTACTTGTGAATATGCCACATCCCTCTGCCACAAAAAGTTTGAAGTTGTGACATGAAAAATCGATAAAAGTCAACCTATAGTTTACTCTACTATAATCCATGGCAAATCATAACCCAACATCAAATATTTCTTGCCAGAGTTATAATTTGTTATTGATGTTCAAGTAGAAATGCATTCCATGAAAAGGGGTGCAAATCGTGATATATTGCCAGTCGCCACATTATTCGGCGATTCTCTTTTGAGTGTAACTTGATCAATTACAAATTCAGGATATTTTTCATAAGTTTAAGCATGCATAAGCAATGTCCAAAAATTTGCTGTTAAAATGCTAATGAGATTCTAACTTTGACAACCTGTTCCTTTAGTTCGGTATGCCACGCATTCAATGCCCCCAAATGCAGGTTGGTTGCACTTTTTCTAGCCACTGTCTTACCTGTCTAACTTAGCTGCCAGAGTTTAACAGCAGCTCCTAATTGAAGGGTAGGAAATAATCACTAGTGGATCCTGATTGATAGCTCATCACCATTATTCAAGCGAGAGGTTATTAAAGGTCTCAAGACTGCCATCAATAATTATCAAAAATAACTAGCGCTTTGCCAGCGCCGAATATACGTGGACCTCATGCAGTTTGATAACTTGTGGGCCCAAAAAATGTGCAAGATTATTGCTGTTTAATCAGTTGTAACAAATGGACTCGCAATATGGTAAAACTTGCACAGTAAGGCCAGGAATCTTAAAGGGTATACATGTATATAAAACCGGAATACGGTAAATCACAAGGAATTAACTAAAGAGAAATAAGGCTGCACGAACATGACCGCATATTTATAAGTAAATAACTCAAAAGGAAGTGGTTTGCCATTTGCATCTTACAATCTTTATAAGTATGCAAGGAGGTATTTCAGGAAGATCGTGTTTCATCATTAAAAAAAATTCCTCTACAAATGCTTTTTTTTATTGTGCAACTAAAATTTGCAAGTTTATTAATAATTCTACACTTTGGAATTCATATTGACGTAGGCCTACATATGTATACCATATACCAATTTTTAAAAAGATTTTTTCCCTGTAAAGCTAATTCGTTGCTGTTATTCTCTATGTTCCATTATAAGATAATAAACATTTGCTATCCTACAATGGATAGGAATCATTTAGGCAGAATATAATGTAAATTTTCTTAAAGCTAGAGCTTCTTAGAAGAAAATTATAATTGATTATAACACACCCATGAACCCCCAGTAATTTTCCAAGCCTAACCCATCCTGATGAGTTCTTTTGATAAACCCTATAGAAAGTCATAGCTGGTTCCTTTTCAAAATTATATGTTTGCTAATAAAACATTGATATCCCATACAAATATCAGAAAACCAGCAATAATACATCAAAAACCAGCAGAATATTAATTAACTAAACTAAAAACTAAAAATTCTAGAAATTTTTGCATGCAGGCAAATGTCTTGATGTTTTAGAATAGATAATGTGAGTAAATTGGACTTACGACATCAATGGAAGTCAATGCAAAAATTTAAATATAGTGTTTTTATTTTCGTTTGTTTTTATTGCAATTAATTTTCCCCGCAGTTACATTTCTTGGCTTGTACGGCTCATATCCTTAAACTTTTTGGTCACCTTGCATGAGTAAATTTGACTCAGGTGGCTTGCAAAATTTCAAAAAGAGACTGTTTATTTGACTTTAGTAAAAGTTTTTGAAAGGCCATTAAAAAGAAAAATTAAGTAAACTGAATGTAGAGTAAAAAAAAAATATGAAGTTATTTTTGTTAAGTCTAATTCTTTTTCCTTCAATTCTCAGCCGAAAGCATTTGTATTCTGCTTACAACCTAGTTTAATTTTGCCATCCATATCCTAGCAATTTAAAGGCTCTGTGTAGGTACTAGCTGTATGCTCTAGAAATCTCCTATTTTTCACTTTACTTCATGTTACATTGCATCGAGTGAAATTGATCTGTTTTATATGTAAATGGGATCTACTTGATTAGGGCTTAGAGTAAACAGGATTTCTTATTTCTGCACATTTCTCGTTGGAAACAGCTTTGATTAGGTTCATAACGAGGGTTCCCATGGTGCCTTGTTTTTTCTAGGGTACTGATAATATATTCAGTCACTTAGTGTACAATGTTCTTGTGAAACAGTGAGGCATGTTTATGTATTTTTCAGCAGCCTATTGCAAATTTAATGGCTTTTGTAGAGTGTATGAGTACCCTATGCTCTTCATAGCAGAAATTATATATCTTGTCGTGGTGAAAGCAATAGCATAGTTTGGAAATGAAGATCACTACAGCAGTTTTTTGAGAAATTGTACTAATATTTGAAAAACAGTTATTTAACCACTTTTTTAAAAGCCATTTTAAGCTTGATCTTTAATTTATCACCAATGTAAGATTATCTGACACTAAACTCAAACTTATGATTCTACTCCAGAATATATTTTCATCATTAGGCCTACCATAGTTTTGCCATGGCTCTGTATCCTGCATGTTTTTTGTTCTCTTAAGTCTTAATTGTCTGCCTACTACTAATTACTTGATGAAGTTTTCTGTTCTTAAATTACATTATCTATTCATTGTATGCTGTGTGCATGAATCATATGTTGTTTTTATGCCCAGAAATGATATCCCTTAATAAATTCTTGCAAGTAATTCTAAATGCATTTAATTCGAAATTTCATTACCCTGTATCATTTCGTGGGCATTCATTCTTGACCCAAATGACTAGAAATGAGAAATGATCGTGGGTCCTTTGGACTGTGATATATGGCAGGGAGAATCATAGCGAAATTGAGAGGAGGAGGCGGAACAAGATGACGGCGTACATCACGGAACTGTCGGACATGGTGCCAACATGCAGCGCCTTGGCCAGGAAACCGGACAAATTGACGATACTTCGGATGGCCGTTGCTCACATGAAATCTTTACGTGGTGAGTTCTCAACTTCAAATGTTATTTTCATTAAAATGTGCAGCAGCAGTTCTGGCTTCTGACAGAACTAATTAATCTCGATACATTCATTTGCACTTATGCTCATTAATCTTTGATCTCACTAGGGACTGGGAATACAAGTACTGATGGTACCTATAAACCTTCCTTCTTAACGGACCAAGAGTTGAAGCATCTAATATTGGAGGTTAGATTGATTCATTGGCAATTGCAATCCTGGCCAAGCCACGATTTTGCTTTATATCGTAACTGCATTCTTATAAATGTCCATTCTAACGTAAGTCTCAGAAAATTTGACTGCTCAAAGAAATGAATCATTAAAATTTATTTTCCTGCATTGTAATATAGAATATAATAAATTAAAAATGTTTCTAGTTTATTTTATGCAAGAAAAATTCAAAAAAAAAATCAAAAAATAAGTTACAATAATATATGCACTGGCTTACTTATTGGTATTCGAATATCAGAATGCTCATTGCCTTGAAGTAAGAGTAGCCTACATTATTTAAGTGATAAAATTGTCCTTAGGCTTGTAGTAGGTAAATAACTCAAGTTATTCTGACACTTAGATATCGTAAACCAGTAAATAGAAAACTAAGTTCAATTGGTCTGTTGAAAGTAATATAATTCTATGATGTTCTCTTATTAGGCGGCTGATGGGTTTTTATTTGTGGTAGCATGCGATTCGGGTAGGATAATCTACGTTTCAGATTCGCTAACACCTGTTTTAAATCAATCCCAGGTAGGCCTTTATTTTTTTTTTGTCTGTATTTGAGTCATTAAAAGAAAGCATAAAAATATTTGGCAATTATTTCTCACCTTTTGCCATTTTTAAAATTATTAATGTTTAGTCGGACTGGTACCGGGCTAGTATTTATGATATCATTCATCCAGAAGATTTGGAGAAAGTTCGAGAACAGTTGTCAACACAAGAGCCACCAAATACTGGACGGATCTTGGATCTCAAAAGTGAGTTGTTGACACAAAGCAGTATAATTATAAAGTTACTTTTGTAGCTGCCCTGTTATCACTTTTTTTGGGTGTGTTAATTTTAATTTATTAATTGAAACAATTTTCTTTTTCACTTCTTTTTTTTAGCTGGAACTGTAAAAAAGGAAGGACATCAATGTACGTGATTGTCTTTGTCTTTTAAATTCCCTAAATAGTGTAGGATGTATCATAACATATATATCTATTTAGAAAAAAATATTGAGAAATTAGCTGTAGTCTGATTCTGATATTATTTATTTAAAGCTTAGTCTTGCATATAATTAGAGTAATTATTTGAAACTTGTTTAAGCGAGAAAAAAAAATTAACTATTTTGTCCGAGAACTCTGACAACAATCTTCAGTAGTTGTTACTTGTGGAGATGTCTTTTTAGACGCAGATAAAAATTGTCTTAGCGACGTTTAAGTACTATAAATGAAAACAACTCTAGCAGAGCAAATAACTTCTATTTGATTGGAAAACTTGGAATTCTTATTTTTTTAACGTTTTACTAACTGGGGGAAGTTTTAACACTTGAGACAGATTTTTAACTAGGAAAGCTGAAAGAATTCATATTAATTTAACATTTTACTAATTATAAGAAGAGGGAAGAATTTTAACATTCTTAATAGAAAAGTAGTTAAAATTAACTTTTAGGTAATATTTAATTTATTGAAAGCATTTTATAAAATTCAAAAAAAATTCCAAATTCGAGCATTTTTCTGGTACTTTTCTTAGCGCCAGATATTGTCACTAAATGTAATTAATAATTAATGCTAAAATAGAAATGACATTAGCTAAATAATAAAGGAATAATATTTTACTTTAGGTTTGCAGTATATTTTAGTACAAAATGGATAAATTAGTTGTCGATTGCAGTCAGTGGCTTGTTAGTTAAAGAACAAGAACTTAAAGTTGTAATATTTTGCATCTTTAGAAATTATTGACTAGATGTGTATTTACTTTAACTGTAGTATTGTACAAGTATACAATTCATAAGCTATACTTAAATTTTTTTGGGACAGAGTATTAGTTAGATTAATTAATAAGTTTTAGAATGCTTTGTCTAAACAAAAAGTTTTGTTGCTCATTCTTTTATTTGAAAATGATAGGCTAATGAATCTCAAGTTGAAGTTAAGTGTCCTTAGGATCTGCAATGAGTTTACTGAATAATTTTAAGCGAATAACTTTTCTGGGATATTTTTATGTAATTTTTGCAAATTCAACTTGTTTTTATTCTGGAATCCAACTTTTTCACAGCTTCAATGCGCCTGTGTATGGGGTCACGCCGAGGATTTATATGCCGCATGAAAATTGGTAACGTTCAGCCGGATAGTATGACTACAGGACATTTAAATCGCATGCGACAACGAAATAGTCTAGGACCTTCAATAGATGGAATTAATTATGCTGTTGTACATTGCACTGGTTATATAAAAAATTGGCCTCCTTCAGGTAGGTACAACCGTCGACATCTAGTTCTGAAGCACTCTTGAAAATTTAACCAGTTTGAAAAAATGTCGTTTTAGGGGTTCAACTTGAGCGTAGTGACATTGATGATTCGCATGGAGCGAACCATTGTTGCCTTGTTGCCATAGGAAGGTTACAGGTTACAAACACACCTAATACTGGTGACCTCACTGGTGCCAATTCAGGATGCGAGTTTACTTCACGACATAGTATGGATGGAAAATTTACCTTTGTAGATCAAAGGTAGGTAGTTTGTTATTGGTCCTATAAATGCATAAAATATTCTCTGTGATAATTACTTTCGTTTTAGCAGAGTATTAAAATTTTAGCAAACGTATCAGATTTATTTCTGACAATATTCAAGTCATTCAGACTCTTGAAAATGTGTTCTAGCTGTCTTTTATGTTAAGTGCAGTGATTTCTCTATCTTGGATGATTTATTTAATTCTGTCAACAAATTCCAGCTGAATTTTAGTACTTAATTCATGATGAATCTTGAAAATCATTAATGAATTTTGCTAAGTTTAAGTTTTTAGTAAATGTATGGCAAATTGACAAATTTTATCACAGTTCAACATCAGAAAAATATTTACCAAATTGGTCAAAAGAATCAAAAGAATACAAATGTTGACATTTTAATACAAAACGTATGTGCATCTGGTTTTAAATTCGAGTATCTACATTACTTAATGCTATACTTAATATGATTTTTTAATATTACAGGGTTACTGCACTTTTAGGCTATCAGCCCCAAGAATTGCTGGGCAAATCTTGTTTTGAATTTTTTCATCCGGAGGATCAAAGCCATATGAAAGAAAGCTTTGAACAAGGTGATTTTTTTTTCTGGTGACAAAATGGTAGAAGCTAATTTGTGGTTTGCTGCTTTAATTTGCAACTTTATGCTCGTTTTAGTGTTGAAATTAAAAGGACAGGTAATGTCGGTTATGTATCGGTTTCGTGCAAAAAACCGTGAATGGGTCTGGCTACGCACGAGTACATACGCCTTTCTGAATCCTTACACTGATGATGTTGAATACATAGTTTGTACGAATTCCTCAGCCAAGTAAGAATATTTGAATATTGACAGTGCCTGGAATCCTCCACCTTTCCATTTATCTGGAAAGTAATTAAATAGTTATTCTTTACTGTAGAAGTCTGCATCACCAACAAGAACAATCTGCCACCAGTGTAGAGCAGTCTACTTCAGATTCATCGACGCCAATGAACCAGTATAACCAGGGTCTTGTGATGCAGGCTAAACCAGAGGGACTAGATTATAGTATGCAGCGCAGTGGAGATATGTATCCACATATGCTGCGATCACATATCCAAGGTAAGAATTAGAAATATGGATAATTGTTGAAAAAAATATCATTGGTATGCCTGCATCAGTTGATTATGCATTACCTGGCATATTAGCTTGTTAACCAATGCATTATATTTGCTTAAATATGTTTGATTAGAATGATTCGATGCTTTATCTAAATCTTATTACATTTCATTACATTTGTTTTTATCCATAATTCCTATGAAAATAATTCTGCAGGGGTTTCCTAGAGCCTTAACAAACATAAGTCTTTGCACAGTTAAGTAAAATAACAACGTTAAACTTATGCTAATAATGATTTCAGCGCTGAGCTGTATGAGCTGTATGTAATATTACATTCACAGCATCAGTGTAGCTTGTGTCAACACTAAGGTGCAAATCTTTAGATATTTTACTTTAGACTGCCAGTTAAGATTGCAAAGGTTCAAATCCAGTACAGCGCTGTTGGTCATGGGCTGGTGATACTGGGATATTTACTTAAAATATCATCAAATATACTAAAGAAAAATAATAATAATAATAATAATCATCAGCACTTTCTGGTTGTAATCAATTGCTTGCTTGCTTAAATACAGGGTGAAATATTTTATGTTCAAATTGGAAATTAAAGTCAATTTCTCGCTGCATGCTGAAATTCTAATGATGGAATCAGTGTAATGTTATGTGCCCTTCGCTTTCCACTCTTCAGATCTTTCAAATGAAATGTTTTTGTTTATTTATTGTGCAGCTGGTTCTCAAGGAAGACCTCCTTCCAGTCAGAATGTTTATAGCACGTATGATCCCACGCCTTCCCCCCTTGGATATTCCAGCCCAACTAGTGTACAACCTACTGCTCCCGTAGGAATGGGCGGCATGTCTCAAGCACCGTCAGGTGGAGTATTAACACGTATTAGTAAGCAAACTTCAAGTCCATCTCCGTCTCAGGCATGGCCACAACGGCATATGGGACAGGTAAGTTTATAGGCGATTTTTGTTGATGGTCAATTAAACCGATACATAATACAAGGGCCTAATGACAGACTTTTGCTTGTATAGTCTGGAGAATCATTTGGACAGCAGTATAGCCAAATGAGCCCTAGCCGGTCACCTTCGGGTCCAACTTATACACAGCTGGGATCCTCCTCGGCGTCACGGCCTTCCATAACACCTGGTCAGGGATCATCATATCCTCATCCAACATCGGCGTCTGGTGGGAACAGTGGCAAGTGAAAATTAATAGAATTATTTTTAACCCTCTGATTAAGCAGATTACTAGCATTTAATTGCAATATGCCTTACATAACTTGCAAGCAGTCATTTCTTGTTCTAAGTTTTAACTGAATTTGGTTGGCTTTTTGATCTAAGGAATGTTGCAAAATGGCTATCTAAAATTTGTTAAACAACTTCTTAGGTATGTGGGCCAGTCAGTGGCAAAGTGGGAATAACCAGCCACCCGAAACATCTTCTGGACCCTCAGCAAATAGCCACCAGCAAGCCCAAAGTGGCGGACCTTCCGCTCAACCTGGACAGCAACAAGAGCTATCTGACATGCTGCAAATGTTAGACGGATCTGCCACCACGTCTTTTGAGGAACTCTCCATGTTTAATACATTTACTGAATGACAGACACGTCATTGGAGAGTACTTGTTTTTATAGCAATTCCACTGCACTTCCATCTAACGCTACTTGCTGCGGTGGTCCTCTGTGGTTTAAGCATTCTGTGTGCTTCTATGTAAAGTTGCCAGACACCATATTAGAAACGAGGCCCATTTGCTTTTGTGCGTATGAAAAGTTTCGGGCAGTGTTGTGCCACGTCTTATGGGGATTGAGAAATAACCCATTCGAAGTCTTACCTTATTGCCATTGTGCTCTCAGTGTTCGTTGCAGCAAGGAATTATTCCAGAATCACCGTGGCCAATGAGCAAGTCCCTGTATTAACTCGTACTGCCGCATCACTTCTCGGCATTCTTGCTATGCTAAGTAGTCATCTGCATTGAAAATGCATCGTAAATCTGACGTATTGTTGCCTTTTCAGTTTTCAATCCTTTCGCACTTCGGTTTTTATCATCTACAAAGCGGGCACTAAAGCCCTAGCTGTCGGTGTATTAGAGGCAATAAGCAATTGGAACTATTGCTAAAATATGAAGTGCAAGGTGTCTTTAAGAAGACAATCACTTATAAATAACATCCCGTAGTTCTGGCGCTGCTACTGGAGAAGTGTCCACAATGCCACATCTACTTTTCAAATCATCGATTAGCTAAATATTAGTATTTAATTTTGGTATTATTTAAAATATATGATGATCAATTTTGTTTTTAAGTTTGATTCAGTAGTGAAATTCTGGGCATATTCAACTGTTTGATTGTATATATAAACCAGAATAATTTTAATCACATTTTTTACCATTTCATTTCACTTGTTTAGAATGTCTCATGGAGGTCTGTGATGTTGTTTATTGGCATTTTTTTGTCATTTGAAGCTATCAGAAAATTACACCAAACCAATGAACCCTGAAAAAGAATTAAAGGGACAGTCTCACTTTGAAACAAGTTATTTTCAAACAGTACAAACTTACTAGATATGAATGGCTGTGCCAATAATAATTGCAGCAAAGTTTTCATTTGGTAGAAATCACGACGTTTCCAAAATGCACAGTAGGCGCCATTTTCCTTAGCCTTCAGCTGCTTTCGGCATGCTTTTTAC
>JAQIXP010002424.1:0-15147 GCA_034700285.1 Proteroiulus fuscus
TAAAAATCCAGGTATGGAGAAATTTTTAAAATGTAAACTGACGAATGGTACTATTCACCACTTCTAACTCTTAGAAACGACAGGTTGTGTCTTACTCGCCACTTTTCACTTCTGTAACTTTAACGATTATTGGTTAAATTAATTTCTGTAACTTCAGGTTCATTAGGGACACTTCCAGGATCACAATGGTATCATTATCTCATTTTTGACAAATTGGCATATTTACCACTTCTGAATTAAGCCATCGATTTATTGGTAAGGTAACTATGTGCCAAAGATTATGGTTTATCAACCATTCAACGTCACCTTCATAAGAAAACCTCAAATCACCAACTTTTCATGAACCTTTTAAGACACTTCTTGATGCATTCACCCCCTTTATTTTTTAAACTGTTTTATACGCTAGTTCTGAAAAAAAAATCTATCTATGGTATTTCCAAAATGGGGCTAAATGCACGCGCATATTCCAGCAAACCAGATGCAATTCGCACATGCATTGAGCCCCATTTTGAACCAACAACTTTGGGAGGAGAATGCCCATTTAAATCAATGATGATTTCAGAAAGAAAAGTGATTTTGAATTAGCACCTAAACCAAGCTCTAATCCTTTTGATCTAATTTACAATTCCAGATCCACCGATAGAAAGAAGTACAGGGTGACAGACCATGATGAACCTCAACATCAACAAGTTCTGGAAAAAGCGATCGATCACAATCACAGAGTATGACCCAACCTACAAAGTGGTCTACCTGGGCAACGTCTTAACAGCCTGGGCCAAAGGCGAAGGATGCGTGGACAAGCCACTGGCCACACTGTGGAAGAACTACTGCCAGAACGTGAAACCGGACGTGTACATGAAAGTGACAGTTTGCAACTCAGGACTGAAGGCCGTGACGAAGGAGCACGGCCTGACCGAGTACTGGTCGCACCGCATAACCTTCTGCGGCGCGCATGCGCAGTACCCTAGGGTATTCTGCTGGGTGTACAGGCACGAGGGCAAGAAACTGCGACAGGAACTGAGGTGCCACGCCGTACTGTGTAGTAAGGAGGAAATGTCCAGGAGGATGGCCGGACAGTTGCAGCAGAAGCTGGCTCAGGCCTTGCAAGAGTTCAAGAGAGAGAAGATATGTCGCCAAAACGCCAGGCTCTCATTGGCCAATTCGGTTTACGATAATCCCAGCCTCCCGCGACGAAAGATCCTCCTGAGTACAGGCTCGGTAAACTATAGGCCGCCCCTGGAGCGCTCCAAATCCGCTCCCAAGCTGATGGTCATCGAGGAGGCGGGCGAGATTGGCGAAGGCTTGGACGACGAGGTCAAGGAGCGCCGCCAGCAGCAGTTCAGTCAACTTCTGGAAGAGCGCTTGATGCTCCACCAGAGGCGACAGCAGCGCCTGAGGCTCATCACCAGCGTCGAGGAAGACGAGGAGATCGACGACAAGGACGATAACGAAATCGCCGATCTGGACGACGTCATCCTGATGGACCCCATCCTGGAGCAGGACGCCATTTACCAAGACGAAGAGGAATGCGACGAAGGGCTCATGTCCGAAACGTACACTACAAACCCCATGGCGACCTCCAGAACGGGCAGTGCCATGGGAATGGACGATAACGACGATCTGACCCCCACGCCCCCGTCTTCCACCTCCACTTCCTCCTCACCGTCCTCGGTGCGGGAAGGGCGCTTGAGGAAGAACTCGAAAAACGAAGAGGACAATATATCGGACGAATCCGGTTATTCGGAAGACAATGGGGTTCATGCCACGGCCGGTAGGACATATACGTGTAATGTGTGACAAATAAGCCTAAACGCGCCCTAACCATTGCTATGCTATTTCAAAGGACCAACGTGAGCTGCTCATACCCTCGATACCGGTATACTACTTTTGCTTTCCTAAAAAGTGCATTTTCCTGACTAATTTTCAGCCCAAACTGAAACCGAGTGCAGATATATGCTGGAATAAACATTTCGTCAGGAATAGCAGTTTTTGTGTTGCCAGATTTTAGTGGAAAATATCCCTAGAAACTGTCGCATATTCCTTAAATCTGGCCACACAAAATCATGCAAACTTAAGCCCAAGACACAGTCAACTAAGATTTTTTATTTATTTTATGCATAATAAGGCCTGGCAAGTTGAGATTTCTGGTGTTATCGCTTGAGTTTCCATTTTCTGAGGCTAAAATGGATAATTTGGCGCTAGCTACCGAGCGTTTTCCCAAAATCCTTTGCTTTATGACAACATATAGGGCGTGGCTATACATGTGACTCAAAATTTATCCATTACGTATGAACCACGTAAATCTTAACAGCCAATCAGATCAGCGACATCCCCTTTTTTCTGTTAGTTTTTCTTTTTAAATGCATAGAATTATGGGTAATCGTACGGTAGTCAGCGCCATTTACGGCAAAGAGTTGAACGTCAATAAATAACACATCCTCCATAGATAGGGGTATGTTAACTTGCCTGGCCTTACTTATTTATAAAATACAAAAAAATCTTAGCTGGCTGTGCCCAAGACAATCTGCTCATGCAATCTAGTGTAAATCTGACTTGCAATAATATGAAAAGGATTTTCTTTGAAAAATAAAACCATGTTCAAACAAAAAACGAACTGGAGAATTCAAATCGACAAATCACAGGTAGTTATGGCATCTTAGGATTAATTTTTTTTCTAATTATATGATTTTAGCAGAATTTCTTGTGAGATTACTTATTACGTTTTAACTTTCAAAAAAGGTGAAATTGACCCCCAACCTTAATTTATGATGCATAAAAACTGAATGAAAATGCATAAATTCAAATGTAATGGGCAATATTGTGACCCCAGAAATAGCCCCTCCTCAAATGATGCCAATTGAATACCACGAAAAACTAGCCTAGGTTATTTGTTCGATCATCTACCTTGAAACACCCTAATTTAGATAATTTTCCAGTTTACTCTTTTATTGAGCATGAGCTAGAATGGCATGTAAACTGTCCCAGAAAAGTCAAAAATAAGTTTTCATGCCATTTTAACAAGTTTATCTTGGAAAAACGTTCTATGGATTAATTATTGCAGGTCTGGATTGCATTTCACACAAACACTTGCAACCAAACTAAACAATATTTTGTCAGCTAACAAATAAACAACAAACAAAAATCCAGTCTCATTCTGGTTATTCAAATTTCCATTTAAAATCAATGAAGCTAAGCCTATATGTGGGCCAATCATTAACCCTAACAAATATTATGAGACACTGATCTCTATTAACTGGATAACTGTTTGCACCAGCTCCACCTCAGTTGAGTAATGTATATTTTCACAAAATCTTCTTTTAATCCGGCAATTCAGCCGTTCCCCCCCCCCCCCAGTATGTACTAGCGACAAATTGCATTGTGTATACCCTGTTCAACGAAAGTGTGAACCTGAAAATTCAAATGGAACGAATCATGAAGAAGGGCTTGATGTGTACGCCCCTTTCAAAAGTACTCCCTACCATTTGACAAAAAAAAAATGTCCACTATTTTATTATGGGCCATTTAGTAATCACCATATATGGCGCCATACTCCTGTGACAAACAGCAGACGTAATCAAATCATTGCAGATGACACTTTTACTTTTGAAAGGAGATTATTGGCTAAGTTCTAGTTCACTCATTTGTTGAACAAGGTGCAACACAGGAAATGTTATGTCGTTAAAATCTGCTGTTACTTTTTACAAGTGTATGTTGATGAGAAAGTCAGGGTTAATTCTTGCCAATTATTTCTCTATATAAATATGCACGACCCCACTCACTTCCTTCCCCCTCCCACTATAGGCCTAATTTAATTCCACAAATCAATCTCTTCCATGATGAACTTATATTATTGTGTCTATTTGAAAACATACAAGTCGCTAATCTATTTTGGGAAACCAATTAACCAGATTTATTTAGCAACAATATAATTACTTTGAGTATAGCTTACTATAGTTGTATAAGTATGAGTATTTAAAACCCCAAAATAATAATTAGAAGAAGAAAATTAGGAACAAGTTCAATCAACCATTAGTAAACTCTTAAAATTAAAGTAAACAAGTGGTTTCTCATACTTTCTCTTATGAAAACGCAGCGCCCCCTCTAGGCCTGCTCAATCACTGCAAGAAAATTCACAGCAAACGCATTGAATATAGGCTTGCATCCTAATGTAAATGTACTTTCCCTACAAAATGGCGCCGCCAGACCCTTTGCCTAAAGTGATATCTAACTTTTACATTAAAAGATCAGCATATACTTGTGGCAAGGCCAAGGTAGTTCCACAACATTTTCTCAACCCTCAACATGACAATCGCTTCCATTAGAGTCAACATATAATGGTCCTATGCCAACCAAAATCAATTTTAAGACAGAAAAAAAAAACATTTTCTTCCTCAAAACACGTATTTTCAATTACGTCGAGGAAAGTGGGTAAAATATGTACAGACTAAGGTGTAAATACGTAAATCAATACAAATCTAATACAGCGCATTTTGGCATTGTGATCGTATCAGGTGCAGTTCTGATCCAGTCCACAAGAAGTTCTTAACTACATCACTGCCCTGAGTAAACTCATTTGGTTATCTATCTATTTAGGTAAAGATCACGAGTGAGTAACCCTTTTTGTTACCTTGCACTGTGCTCCTGCACACCAAAACGACAGAGGCTACCACAAAATCAATTTGGTTACACGGTCATAATGCCAAAATACGCTTAATGTACTGTAAATATACGAAACAAGAAAAAAAATCAACTTAAAAGTGCCTGGAGATCCCTTTTTTGACAAATGTACATTAATAATTCAGATGAACAGTTTTGCAGGGGAGGAAAAATTGGGCTGGTTAAAGTGGTTAAATCAAAATGAGTTAGACCTTGTGAGCAATAACTAATTTACAAGTTATAAGAATTAGGTCGAAAGAACAATTCTAGGGTAAGGAAGTATTTACAAAGTACCAGTTGTCATGCGTTTTCGCTAATTCCAAGCAAAAATGTACAGAGTGTATCATAATTTTATGAAGAAAAAATTATTCGTATATTTTGTAACATTAAAAAATAATGCTAGAAAATTGTATGCCTATGTATTTATTCTCAATTTGCAAATCCCGCATAATTTTACTGACTTGTAGTCTTCTAGAATCTGCTTGAATTCCCACGCATTTGAAACAACGATTAAAGGGACAGTCCCACTTTGTGCCAAATGAATCTTAAAATTAAGAATATTAATAATAAAGAAGGGCAGTCTTATTAATAATTGCAGTTCACCTAGCGTAATTCAGAAAGAACAATGATTCCAAAAACGAGGATAAGGTAATTTTTTATAATATTCTCCCACCCAAGCAGAATGGCGCTGCATGCAAAATGGGAGGGGGCTTCAAGTTGGCTTCACTTTATCGCAATGGAATAGTTATGCACATTGTGTTTAATATGCAAAAACTTGTACACTATCAAGTTTATTGCTATAGTGATACCCAGCAAAATAACTGAGTGAATATCCCATTACTGGCAATTACAAGTCAATGAAAATTTACGCCGTTCTTTTGCTCGGTACCACTATAGAGGGTGCGCATGCGCAATTGACAAAATGACTTCTAACATGGCTACTATCAACCATCGAGATTTTTGTCCATATTGGCATATTTCAAAATTAATAGACTGTTAATAGAATGAATAGTAATTCTAAAAAAAAATTAATTTCTACGCTCTTCTTGTTTTTTTTCTAATTTCTTGCAATAAATGGTTGTGGTACGGTGGGACTGTCCCTTTAACAAAAAATTTTGTTAGCCGTTAATAACGTTTCCATCAGCACCCTAGGATAGGCATGTCTATTGAAAGACGCCGAACTTTCACATTTGACTTTTTATAGAAAATTAAAGCCAATTTGAAACTTCAGAGGTAGCGACATCCTAGTGAATCCCATCCAATTCCTCTCAGGAATTCAGAAATAAATGGAAAATGAAAAAACCCAGGCTCCTTTGATCCGATCTATTTCTAGAGTTCAATCTATTGGATATCCGTGGCAACCAGGCACGTGGCCATTCCAATATTGTGTTTTCTCAGCTTTCGAGAGCCAGCAAATAAATGCGCTGAAGTTGAAATGAATTCCGCCACATGATCTTATTTGGACACCAATGCAAACTGCAGAATCACGAGGGTCTGGCAAGAAGGACAAATCAATAAATAACCAAGTTTCTGAGAAGTTTCTTTTTTTTCTAATATTGCTGCCTTTCATTACAAGCTTTAATGGCAAAAATGATTGAATCCCGTGTGTGTGTGACATTGGCGATGGTCTAGCAGCTGGACAAGCAATAAGGCATGTTCAAGATTAATCAATCTCTAACAGAACATTTTATACAGGGTGTCAAGCATGCGTGTCAACTTCCAGCAGTCTATATGATCAAAATTTATTGATTCAAAAAAAATAAATACTAATAAAAATGGTGGGGGGAAAAAATCAGTAGACAGACGTTTTTTTACCGAATGTTGTCTGTATTTTATTTTACTCTTTCAATTATTTTTGGTCCTGAGACCTGGATCTAGCAGTCTAAAACTTCATTACCGTTATGGTAACAATTATGTCAAACAAGCGACCCTCGACAGGGTGTCTGGCCAAATCCAGTAACAAATTTCCATGACATTTCCAGGTTTTCCAGACATTTTGTCACAAATTTCCAGACCAAATGAAAGTGATTTTTAACTCATTTTTACTGACATATGCAATTAAAACTGCAATATTTGGCAACTACCCTAGGCCTCACCCACAAATTCCATTATTTTTTCGACCTAAAAATGTTTTCATAACATGCAGGCGAAAATCTGAAGGCTTTGTACATTACTGCAAAAAAAATGACAGAAAATGGCGCCGCAGGCGAACTTTTTTGATCAAAAATAATCAAAAATGGGCTAAAAACCAGCAATGGTGCCTAATTTTCCATTTTATTTAGATTTTCCCGACACAAATTAAATTTCCATGACATTTCCAGGTTTTCCAGACGGCCAGACACCCTGCGTCGAGGTCCGAAAACCTTTGGAATAAGATTATAAAATACTTTGATACTTTTAGATTTCCACATATTTGGGAGCTCAAACCAATTTCCAGACTCAAACAATGGGTAACAACGATGCCAGAGAATAAGCCCACGGTCCACAATTGCTTAAATAGTATAACTTCAGTCCAAATTATGTGGATCATAACATAAATTGGAAGCTAACAGACCCAATACTGATGTAATGTCACTATAGTGGTGGTCCCAGAAAAACCTTCGAAAGTTCAAAAGTTGCCAAAACCGGTGTAATTTAAGTACAAACTCTGGTTTGCAAATTGAAAGGCATTTTACTCACGAGCAATTGGCGACAGCCAGAAACTGAACTTACGACCTATCGAGTACGTAGGCTACACAACAAAATTAGTGCTGCCAACCAAAGCTGTTTTCCTCAAAAGAAACAAATAGATTTACTAATCGGTTTATTCTACCGTACTATATACCGCACAAATGCCACTGATTGATTTTGAAGCACCGTGCTTAGAAATCAGTGATTTAAAGGCACATGCTCATGACAGAACTACCCAGATAAAAAATATATCATTTCAAAAATACAAATGCCATCAATTAATTGCAAATATTTTAACTGCAATAGTTAAACTACACTATTGGGTTTAACCCATTTGGCCAATTAGATTCGGTAATTGTATTGAAATGAATGAAATTTTAACACCCACTGATTGCAATTGTTATGAATATTCAGTAATCCAAACCCAGATCATTGCGTACTGGAACATATAGGCCTATATTATCGCTGATACGGCACTACATTTATACTTATAATCCAGCTTATACAAGATCAACTAACAACACCATTATAAGTGTTTTATTCAAATAAATATTGGATTGATTTACCATAGCCTACGTTATTACACGTTATAAGCAAGTGCGGGGTTAAGCCGTTTCTATTTTTGCACCGGAATATTAAAAAAGCATATTAAATTTATACAAAAAGGGAAAACAGCTGCAATAATGTCTAAATCAAATTTTCCCCACAATCAAAGTGGCTTTTAGCCAATTTCCCAGCCATAAGTGGCTGAAGGAAAAAACCCGTGTAATTTCGGTCAAATAATCAGCTCGGTTCCCATGGTGAATCCAACGCTAAGTGAATTAAGTTGAAAAGGAAATTTGCAAGTAAGATTATAAGCAAATGCTTAAAATATATTTCTGTCTGTGACCAGGAGAGATGAGATGAGAGAAGCGTAGCTGTTTCGAGCTCAGTTGGTCAATAAAGTTATATTGTCTTGACTTTTAAGTACCGGAAACCTGTTCCACGATGCATGAAACTACAGGTAATTATTTAGACTTACAAGTTAGTGTACATGCAAACAAGATGGGTGACTAAGAATGTGAGACAACATAAAGTTGGCTCATCTTCCAAACAGAAATGAAACGAAAGAGGAAAGTCCATAAAAGACCTATACGGCAGCTTCTAAAGCCTTAGATTTGGGGACTCATAATTACCACGAATTAAATCCTAGAAAAATTTCCAGATGGAATTGGGTCAACCATTCCCTGTAACTTTTAGGCGCGATTCTCGGCGAGCAAGGTGAGACTGTCTAATATTAATCAGGGCACCTTCCTTAATGTCACGTAGCTCAGCTGGCCTTGATTCGCGCCTTGCCAGCAGGATTATCAGCAGAAATTAATGCACCGACTATGGTCAAGAATAATTGTCGGAAAGATCCAAGGACGTACTACTTCAAACAAACAAAAAATCATCTCGTTACACAATTCCTTAATTGGCAAAGGCACCCTAGAGATTGCAAAAATGTGAACTGAAAATTAAAAATCATCACGTGTTTGGCAGCGATTTTACCAATCCTGAGGCAGAAACGATGAAGTTGGGGCCCTCGAATTCATCTAAACGTTAAAATAGTTTCTTCTAATTACCGTGTAAGGCTCTCTAAACATGATCCACCTGAACTACGCTCACTCAACTGCCCACAAATCCGCTGATAATTATCAAATCCTAATTAATAAATCCTTAGGTCTTACTGAAACAGGCAAAATATTAATTCGAGTAGTTAGACGGGTTAAAGTAAACCAATGCATAGTACCGTAAGGATAAAACTTCCCAAATCCCATCATATATTCATATCATTTCCAATATATCATCCCTTTAATTGTGCCATTTTTAAGGTACGTGCATTACATTGTATCGCCTACTTCTTAAATTTCTGGCTGGCTGGCTAATGGTAACTGCAGTACTGTAGGCCTACAGTGTGAAGATCTGGAAAACAGAATTCTACAATTCATGATAATTACGAGCAACTATAAAAGTTGCAATCTAACAAATGTAAGTCCCCCTAAGTGAAAAATTTAGTTGCAGTTCCATCAGCCAGGTTGTTCTCAACTTACGTAATTAGTACTGGGCTATTTATTACTGTCAGAATGGCCCCGTAACTTTGCTACCTATTTGGTTCACAAGGTACAACAGGCTACAGGTGCTATTACTTCGGCACAACCTCTTTCGAGCACTGTGGAAAAACCAGTCAAGGACAAGAAGATATATCTTGTTCTTAACATAACTCTAGACTACATTGGCCTTACAGCAACAAAATTTCACAGTACCAAGTATAATCTGCAATAATTCCATCAAAATATGAGACACAAAGTGCAGCTTGTTTCATATATAATGCTATGCATTTTTAAAATCAACTTTTTTTTTTGCTGCAATTCACTTGAATTAAATGGGCCTATGGAAATTTAATGCCCACTTGGATGTTGACAGCATAGGTATAGTATGAGAGAAAAAGGTACTTATCAGAGAAAAGTAAACCACATTATTACCGGGAATACTGTAAATAACCCTTAAAAAAACAATAAAGACCGCAACATGTACATACTAGCCAAACAGCATGTAAAGCTAATTCACGACTGTGATTCTTTTTACAACCTTTGTTACCGTATTAACATCAAATACAGGTGTATTGCATTTTTTTTTTGCAATCAATTCCAACTGGACAGTCAGCCAGTCTTGAAGCTTACCATAATGAGGCGAAGACAAACCTAAAAAAGTCATAGGCCTACCAGTAACTTTCAGTAATCCTAGCCGTATATCCAGCATATTTCTCTTTTGAGCACTGAGTGAGCAATGGGAGCAAAAGTGTTCTCTTGCTCTTGTCCAGCAGCTCAAATCAGATATTAAAGGTATAGTATGACAATTGTTATTTGTAAATAAAAATGCTCTACATATGTTACTTGTAAATTAAAATGTAGATGGGATATTAATCTCCTTCACCCCAATGTTTTAAATTTGTCCTACTATCTGGTAGCTCAAGTTTAAGCCATGGCCTACTGTTTATAAGCTGACAAGGAGTACATCAGGCAAAGACCAGACCCAGGTAAAAACTAGAGCACTAACAATCCCCTAAAGTCGCAAAAGCTCTTAGGACTTATGATGAAGAACTTTAGTCATATAAAAATACAATTTATCAAACCATCATCCAAGCTTGGACTGACGTCGAAACCAACATTTCAGAGAATTGCCTACAAATGGCCCTACTATTTCGTAACGCCCAGCAAGTGATAGGCGATTTACAAGTGCATCTTGTAACCATTTCTTAAAACAAAACTGTTACTTTACTCACCACATTCACTTTCGTCTTCAGCCAAAGCCAAAATTACCTCGAAGCACAACTACTGACAACGACGCAACAACAAGAAAAGTTGCCATCTTGTGGCCGAGAACTGTCTGAGTGTCATTTCACTTTGACAACACACTCGCCGGTCAAAACATTAGTAATTTACACTTGTGGAGTCTCATTTCTGCGTAGAAAGAAGCTTTGAAAGTTACAATACAGTATTAATAACGTTATAAATGAAGTCCTTCCATTTCAGTCTTTTGAAATTAATAACAAAACACACGCGAATACAACGATGGTTGAAAAGTTACCCAGTAGTCCTAACTGACAGTTAGCGGCAAAATACAGAAGCGCCACCAGGTGGCAACTCGAGAGATAAAGAGCAATGGTCAAGCGCAATTTTCAACTTTTCAGCTGATACCACCCAAAATTTTGAAACATCTTTACTACAGTGACAACAAATATTATAGCTGCTCTGCCCTGAAGCAATTTTTGTTCAAAAATTTGACTCAAAGCATGTGCCAACATAGGCGCATTTAGACCTGCTGTTAGGGGGGGGGGCCCCGGTGGAATTTTACAATGTATTTTAGATCTCAAGGGGGGGGGGGCCAGGTGGAATTTTACCATGTATTTCAGAGCTCAAGGGGGGGGGGGGCCCCCCTAAATGCGCCTATGTGTGCCAATTGCATTTAATTTGATGCAATACGCACGTGCAATGAGCCCCATTTTGGAACAAAATTTTCTACAGGACAGTGCAGCTTTAAAATCAGTTAAAAGCACTCTGTACTAAAGTTATAATAAAATGGTTAAAAAGTTTACATTAAAATTTTTCTCAGAATACTTTTTTCTATACTATAGCAAGTACAATCAAAAAGTTTGGCTGTCAAGAAACTGGTACCGTATACATAATAAACTTTTATATGAAAAAGAAAAACATTTTATGTTAACTCCATTTAGGGTCTTCAATACGCATAATTTTCACAAGGGCATTTGGTTACAAAAGAAAGCAGTACTTGGAAGGGTTAACATCGGGAGCTACAAGCTGCTTTTTGTGCAATTAATGTAATTAAAACGGCGACCCTATACAGTAATAGGAATAACTGTTGGGATTTACTTGAAATCATATTTTGGCCCAAGGTATTCTTGCACCATTCGCAAATGCACAAAATATTGAAAATAAAATACAAATTCAGGATTCGTTAAGGAACAGCAAAGTTTTAAGACAAGTTGCACAAAACAAGTGCAAAAACCTGCACACATTCACGCACTGACTAACAAACGTAACACACACATTTAAACATTAGCAAGAAAAAGGGGGGCCTTGGTAACTCGCAATCATCCAAACTGTACAAAACTGCAATTTAAAGAAAGCAAAAAAAAGTAAAAAAAAAACTGCTGCTGGGGTAAAACGACAAGATACGCTTATCAAATTAAAAAATGAGGAGAAATCACGAGCAATTGGTCTGTTGCCTATTAATTTGTCACGAGACCTGTACACGATCAAACCACGGCTCATCCATAATCCCACGTGGAGAGAGGTAGACATAGCAAGCGCTTCCATGCAAGAAAGAAATATAAAAATAAATGAACACTTTAGATAATAAAACAAAATAAAAGTATTAATCGCATCGCACGGGATCCTTGACCGGGACGCCTAAATGTACTCGGCAGGACAGGAAGAAAGAAAAGAGCCCAGGAAAAAATATCTCCTGCAAACACTGCAGTAAACGGCTGCCAGTTTTAAAACAGTACAAGTGCAGTAATTCAGTAATTTAATGCAATTAATAATTGTAGTCACACTTGTCGAGAGATGCTATAATTCAGTATTAAATTTCAAGTAGAATTCAATACAACAATTTCTACAGGTGCATTCTCTTGCTGAAAATATTGATCCAAAATGGAACTCAGTGCATGTGCAAATTAAGCATAGTTTGCTGGAATATCCACGTGGCTTTGAGCCCCATTCTAGAATAAAACTTTTGTTAGGAGAATGCCCCTTTAATGACGAATTATTTGTAATTGTACTGCAGTCGAATTGCAGAATTACTCTACATCTTATCTTTACTTCATTTTTCATACATTTCTCCATTAAACTGGTAAATAACTGCAGCTTGCAGTACTTGTACTGGAGTAATATTTCATTACTGCAGTTCTTCAAAACTGCCACATTCTGCTGAATATTTTTTCCTTGGGGGGGAGGAGAGAGAGAGCGAGACAATGTTCGGACAATAGGAGGGATTGCATACACAGCGAAAACGACTTAGAAAACAAAGATGACAGACGATACAAAAACAGTCTACGCGGGCCAACTTTCAAAATAGTCATCGATGGAAAAAAAAACCAACGTGTGGGGGTGGAATCGGAAGGGCAAAAGCGAGATTAAATGGAATGAGCAATGTGGCGAGGGGAAGGAACAAGTAGAGTTCTTTGGAAGAAAGCTACGGGGGAAAGAGGAACTCGATTACGTTGGGGAACGACATAGGAAGAGGGGTGAGGAAGGGAATGGAAGCAAACGAGAAGGAAATAACAGGCTAGATCTACAGCAATCCCCTATGCTAGGAAACTCGAGAACTTAGGTCGGCTAGTCGCACGCAGTTCTGTCACAGACGCCCAATTGCTGCACATCAAATTATGAATGCCGATAAGTCACGTGGCGTAGCGCTTCGTCCAAAGGCGAGCGATGCGATCGTGTTCCTCTCGATTTTGAAGGTACTGAGTTGCTATGCTTCCCACCAGTGGATCGGCTAATCGTTTTAAAATAAATGAAGTGAATACATGCTAAATTAGTTAAAACTTTTTTTCAACTAGGAACTAATGACAAAGAAAGTCAGTTAATTTAGGTATTTATAAGTGTCATCATAAAATTCATTTTCTCAAATGTAATGGATGTCCGATCAATTTCTGTAAAACACCTCCAACAGTTTTCAATTATTGGTCAACTTTCATTTGGAAATTTTGCTTTTTGCATTTACAATCGAAATATTTTATGTTTATGACTGAAATTTTTGGCACTTATCAGTTTTCCACTGTGTAAAAAGGTTCCACAATTGTTTATTTTCTTCCCAGATTTCTCTAAAATGTTATTTTTTAAATTTTTTTAAGAGAAATTTAATTTGCGTCGTTTTTTTCTCTGGGGGTAGTTATTTAAACCACTAGCGCATACAAAAGTTTGTTTTGGGAGTGGGAAATTGAGCTGAACTTTTCATTATTTCTGTTTAATTTTCCCAATATTTTACCAGGTTAAATTCACTCGTTTTATAGCTTGCTAAAAATACTGTGGCAATTTAAAATATAATTTCTACACATATTTGTAATACTATAATATAACTATTAAAAATTTTACGAGATCGAAGACTACTTCAGTTTAAAGAAATTGGTCAATCAGAACTACACCTTTTACATTCAGCGAGAAAAGGACATACTCACCAGGATTGCAATCAGTCAGTAGACTACAGATGGACAACAACACCTTGGAAATGGTAAGGGCAGGAGACCAATTATCCTTTAATATGTCTAAACATATAACACCTTGACTGTTGATATTGCAATGATATATACGGGTGCGGAACGTTACCTGTTAACAAACCAAACAAATTAAAACATGAAATACACCTGAAGCAACTGCCAAGCTCGACTTACCTTCGGAGGTTTAAAGGGATAATCGGGAGAAAAGTGTATATCAAGGAAAAATACGCCTCCTTCGTAAACTGATCCAGGTGGACCCAGAATGGTTGAGACCCATTCGTAGAGATTGTCGCCTTTTGGTCCGGCACTAAGGAAGAGAAGGTGAAAAACATGACCCAGTCACCTAATGTTAAATTAAAAACCTCGAAAGTAATAGCAGTCACTGAGGGGCTGCAAAAAAAATCTTACCTGCAGTTAGGTGGAGGGTCTAATGTGATCTCTGCCAACTCCTTTTGAATTCTGAAAAAAAAAAAACCACCTCCAAGTTAGTTTTCCATTCTGGCTTAATCATACAGCAAGCAGGTTTCTGAATTGGTAAACCTGCCTTTTAGCGCTAGTACTCAAAGCTTTCGACATCTTTGGGTTTAACTTGGTCTCCTTCGGTTCCTTTTCGCGCTCCCTCTCCTGAGAAGCTGTGCCGCTTCCTCCACTTCCGCCTCCCGTGCCACCACTTCCGCTTCGTCCCCCACGTCCAGCACCAGTTCCTGAAGGTCCGGCTTGAGCACGGTCACCGGACATGTCCTGTAACCTACCGCTTGATTGCTATCGACTTCGAGCAGAGCCTTATTCCTAATAAGGCAGAGGCAGAGTGATGCGAGGTGAGTAGGTCCAGGAAAATTGTAGGTTTGATGAGTTTTAATCCTAAAAAGATAAAAGAAATATTTTCTTGCCTTAAGTTTTTTTTTCTTTTCATTTTATTGCGAATACCTCGACCCCGATCAATTGCCTTTCACGCTTTGATTCAAAAGTGATTTAGCTTTATAGGGAACGTCCACAAACCACGTAGCTTAGTTTTTCAGAATTTTTGACTCCCCCCCTCCCCCTTGTCGCAAATTGTA